>PVKS010003026.1:0-109399 GCA_004027875.1 Aplodontia rufa
ATTCTTCCTGTGAGGGACACCGGGGTTGTTTCCATAGCCTAGCAATGGTAAATTGTGCTGCCATGAACATCGATATTGCTGTGTCACTGTAATGTGCTGATTCTAAGTCCCCTGGAAAGATTCCCAGGAGTGGAATAGCAGGGTTGTATGGTGGAGTCATCCCTAATTTCTTAAGGATTCTCCATACTGCTTTCCAGAGAGGCTGTACCAGTCTGCAGCTCCACCAACAGTGTGTTAGTGTGCCTATCTCTCCACAGCCCCTCCAGCATCTATTGTTGTTTATTTTCTTCATCTTTGCCATTCTGACTGGTGTCCGTACAAGTTTTTAACAAAATAATATAAAATGTGAATAGATTCTGGATATTAGATTTACCCCCAGGAGAGCCCCCCCAATTACCCATCCTTATCCCTCCCTTTCTCTTCCACAAAAGGCCTGCAGTAGATGAATTTTATTATAGAAAGTAAATCATAGGGAAAAGAACAGACTTCCCCCAGAGTGGGGGAAGGGGACAGAGCCAATGAGACAGTGAGGCTTGCCCTTTTTATATGACATCCTCTCCTGGATTGGTCACTGCTTCCCTACTGCTATATCTAGGACACAGGCGTGGAGAATTCTGGTCCAGTTTTTGGACCATGTCTTAGGTGCCAATAGAAAGAATGTGGTTCCTTCCTTAGCAGCAGGTAGTGTCCACATCTGGGCCTGTCTTGTTAGATCCTCATTAGTACTGGGGAATTCTCTTTGCCCTCTCAGAAAAGATGACCATCAGTTAATTTTCTCCTTATCAACCCACATTGTTCTGCCTACACTGATCTGCCTAACTTTTTCTACCTCAGTATTAAGGAATGTTTAATATAATACAGGAAAAAATTATAGAAATATTGCATTGGGTATTTTTCCTTGAAATTCATAATTTTTAATCATTTTAATTCAATTTCTGTTCATTGTGATAGAGGATAGACTGATTCACATTCAAAATACTATTATTTGTGAATTAATTACACAGGCTTTCACCTTTGGGTAAATGTGGGGATATGCTTTCATGCTCAAAATTCTACATTAGTTATTCTTGTTTTCAAAGCTATTATTGTTTCAGAAATGGATTACCCACTGTAAACCAATACAAGCCTGGAATATTCTTTTCTCATCCACACATTCAAGAGAATTGGCTGCTGTGTTGAAAAAAGATGAAAGGTAAATATACCACCATTATAGCAATGTAGACAATCAGATTTTCTTTGCTGTAAATGTAATTCTAATATTTCATCTCGCAGGATTGTTATTTTATTCAAGAGACACACTTTCTAACAGCAGTCGTATGTTTCCCCTTAGGCTCATTAGAGAGAAGGCAATGCTGTTCTGATTGTGCTCAACTGGATCTAACAGGAATTGACTGAATGTAGGAAAACAGTCTTACAACATTATTGTTTAACATTTGCTGATGACACAGTTTAGCTAACATATCATGCAGTATAAAATTTTTTCTATCAAGGCTTTTTAATGCTTTCTATAAAATCAGCAGACCAGGTGCACTTTAAAGGTCAAATTAGTAGAAACGTTTTTTTTTTATATAATTGCAAATAAATATAGAACTCTCTTGAGGAGCACTGGAGTTTGAACTACTTCAATTGGTCTTCTCCCAATTTTACAGTGCTTGTTCATATTTGTCAGTTGTACTATGCAATCATAATCATTAACTTATCTCCATTAATCAGAATGTGGAAGAAAAGAGTAGTGTCATAAATTCTATATCTATTCAGGGTGGATGCCAGGAAAGGTCAAGTAACTGCTGAATCCCATGCAGATATGAGTGATCTACTGTGGTATTATTTGCATGGCTACAATATCAATACACAGCAAGTTCTGTGCTTCCATATACCTTAGCAAAAAATCAAAGAGATATCTGAAATAGGCCAAGCTTCTAAATGATTAATAAAAATGTCCAGCAAATAGCAGCATTCCATCATGTTGGAAATAAATTCTATCATCTGATTATTCTTGAGCATCAGAAAGTTCATGATTTAAAAATTACTGTCTCTACCGTAGGTTTAACAAACTGATTTTAATTGACAATAATAAAACTTAACATAGATTCTGAAAATATGAGCATACCTTCCTGATTGCTTATCATATTTACCTTGAAAAAGAATAATTGCCTATTTACACAGAAGCAATAAAGATCTAGGCATCAATTTGTATATGGAATGTTATTATATCATTTTTATATGATCAAATTACCCCAGATATCTAGGAATATTTCATATTCACGTAGCTTAGAAGTAATGTATTAAATTCCAAATTCAAATTTATCTTTTAAAAGTAATTGAATAGGTTTAGTGGATACTAAATTTGCATAATATTTATTTAGATAGTTTCCATAGGCAACATGGAAATGCTTCCAGACTCCTTTTCTACATCATTTCTTGAAAAAAGTCAAATAAATCAAACTTCCTGAAATAAAACTATGAATGGCAGACCATTGTCAGATTTGTTTAGACCTGTCCATTTGTAATTCCAGCCCCTGTCTTTCCAATTTAGGCTGTACATATTTAATTATCTGAATCTATGACAATGGGACAAAAAGCATCTCATGCTACACTTAGGTCAGTCTCCTATTTGTTCTAAGACTTGCACTTGGCTTGAATTGTCCAGGTCCTTTGCAGAATCTTCTTTCCCTACCTGCCAGATTTTCTTTTACACAATTAAATCATACTAATAATTAAAACAAGATTTAAGCTGTACTTGCTACTTTAAATGTTTCTAATATTTGCAATCTTAATGATTTCTTTGACATCTAATGCCACTAAAGTGTTATTTTCCCAACTATAAACTGCTTTGTCTTTCTATTATGATTACTTAATAGTTTTGTTTTGTCTCCTAACAAACAATTTTTTTCAGGGGGTAGAGTTATGATTTGTCTATCTGTGATTTCTCCATTAAACTTAGGCATTAGTCTGTTGGACTTAAAAAATAAATTCCATTTTTAGTTATATGAACAACTGTTTTCCTAGAAATTCACCAACTATGATTTTAAGGTGGTGGCCCTTTGATGGACAGGAGGCCCATAAGTTGCCAGGTGCTTAGATGACACTTCTTCTAGGACTACATACTGGTTCTGGTTTCTGTGCAAGAATTTAATCATCCCTCTGTCCATGAGGCTTTGTACTGGCAAACTATTTGCAATCATTGAGCCTTAATCAGATTTTTTCTGACAATTTGAGCAGATGAACAAAGAGCAGATAAAAGCTTTCAATTCAACATTCAAAATATCATGCAATTGAGCTGTTCTCTGGCTAATTCTAAAGTAAGAACTATTCTGGTTGATTGTTTGTTTTAAGATGCCTTCTCAAAAACTGGGTGAATAGTGAATTATTTTTTTCCTTTATCTCCAGATGAGGAATAAGTTTTTCCATATCATCTCATGAATCTTATGAAAGGCTGTTCCCAGCTGGACCTTCAAATCTTTCCACTGAATTGGATTTTTAAAAAAAGTTTTGATATCTTTGAGATTAAATTTCAATGATATACTTAATACCGTACATTAAAAATAATGGCTATAATTATATTTTAGAAGCCAAAAAATAATATTCAATACTAAAAGACTGGCTTATTAAATAATAAGATTACTGATTAAATTGAATCAAGAACAGTCTATCCAATTATGTTTATTATTATGAGCAATTTAGTGATATTTCATTGAGACAAAATCCTACCTTCAAAAAAGAACACAAGAAAACATCATACATTAATTGGGCATACATTTATTTTTATATTTTGGCAACAATCACATAAAAAGAGCTGAAAATATTCATACTTTTAGATACAAAATATGTCTTTAAATTTTTTTCTCAATTAGTAGATTAATTTGAAATTTAATTTGTTACTTTTAAAGAGGGCTTATAAAATTATCCTTTTTTTTCATCCCATGGGTAATCAGAGGCTTTGGTCATATTGTGACTTACTACAAAGTACTGAGATCTGCCTAAAACATGCAAGGTAGCATCAAGATGGGAGATGGTAGAGTAGGCTGCTTACTCACAGAAATACAGAAAGGATCAAAAATCAAATTCAAAATGATTTGGGTGATGGAATCATTCTCTGACAAAGCGGATTCACTTCTTTCTTTCACTTCTTTCTTTCTTTCTTTTTTCTTTTTCTCCTTCCTTCCTTCCTTCCTTCCTTCTTTCTTTCCCTTCATCTGGCCAGTGTCAATAAGCATGTTCCTGTTCTCATTTATCCTGAGCTCCCAGAAATACCTAAATTAAGTATCATCTTCTTCTTGGAACACTTTCTATCTTGGCTTCCATACTGCCACACTCACTGGGTGTTTCCCATTCCTTGCTGCCTGATGCTTTTCTGTCCTCTGCACATTGGCTTCTTCCCCTCCACTGAATTTCTAAATGCTACATGTACTCAAAGCTGGGTTACAGGCCCTCTCCTCTTATCTGTTTATTCCATCTCTTTCTATCTTCATTCAAAGCTGTTTGTACAATATTTTTTTATTTTATTCAGAAATTTATTTGTTGAACAATCAAATAAAGCTTCTAACGAAATAATGTAATATATATATAAAATATATCTATTATATATATTATATACATACATATATATATATATATATATATATATATAAATTCTGAAAATTAGATTTACCCGCAACCCCACCTCTTTCTTATTCCTGAATCTAAACATCTTGCCCTCTGTATTACTGAGAGATTGGGAGTTCCTGTTGGATTTCCATTGATCACTGGTAGTGATCGGCACATTACACTTTCAAACAGCAATGTCTTTCACTATGTAAATTTGAGAATTAAGGTTTAGTCAGATCAGTCATAGATTTAGTTTGACAAAATTCAAATATACTTTGATACTTTTTAAATTTTAAGAGGTGGTACAAGAAGATGAGGCATAGGCACTAAACACGATGTATCCTGTTTGATTTATTGAATTTTATTTCAGAAAGGCCTAAATTATTTTTGTTCCCTGTTTCTTTCCCAAATTGTTTAATATATCCATATATTATATTAAAATGTGTTGGTATATATGTGTGCATTATCTATATGAATGTGTATATATATACATATATGCATATGTGTATATATAGCACATTAAAAGTATACATAAATAAATATATTTTTGAGGAAAAAAGAGGGAAAACATGGACTTTGGAGTCAGATTTGCTTTTAACGTGCAGCTTCTAAATTTATTACCTAGTAGACATTTACTAATGTCTAAACCCTTCAGACAAGACTGTCCAAGTTGATACAAAATTGATAAAAATCCATTAGTGCCCTTCTTATATAATTCAAATATCAAGGGACAGGATGACATGTATCAAGCATCAAGATGTTTATTGGGGTTAGGGACTGATTTAATCTTAGATGCCAAGGAACATGTTCCCAGGAAGTGAGGTTTGAGATGCAGTCTAAAAAATAAGAATCAGAAGACCAGAAGAATTAGGTCTACTAGACAGACAAAACAGCATATGCAAAAGTTCCCTGGGGGAAGAAAGTGAGTGAATTGTATTGAAAGAAATCCTTTGAAATTGGAGCACAATCCTGTTATGTGAATGGGAATGGTGGTGGGGGAATGGAATAAGAGAAAAAGGCAAGGATATTTGTCTCTATGACAATCAGTTTCCATATCCATAAAATGAAATAAATATGTAAATTAGTGGCGAAAGGTATAATTCATTCACTCCTTGAATGCCTATTAGGAGACAGATACTACATAAAGTTTAGTTTTCTTGTTTGATTTCATTTAGTGTTTTAATCTGCTAGGGCCAGCGAAACAAAATGCCAAAACACCAAAGATTGGGTGCCTTAAACAACAGACATTATTTTCCCTCGGTTCTGGAAGTGCAAAGTCTGAGATCCAGGCGTCAACAGATTAGTTTCTTCTGAAGTCTCTTTGCTTGCAAAAGGCCACCTTCTCACTCTGCTCTTCAGTGGCCTCTCCTCTGTATGTACATAGCTCTTGTGTCTCCTCTTTTTTTTGAAGGACCCAGTCATATTGTCCTGTTCATATGAACTCATTTGATCTCTATTATGTGTTTAAAGGTACTCTCTCCAGATACTGTCAAATTGTAAAGTTGTGTT
Source organism: Aplodontia rufa (assembly GCA_004027875.1). Taxonomy (NCBI): domain Eukaryota; kingdom Metazoa; phylum Chordata; class Mammalia; order Rodentia; family Aplodontiidae; genus Aplodontia; species Aplodontia rufa. Next base: position 6,097 of record PVKS010003026.1, read on the forward strand.
GCTTCGACCTCAGCATGTGAATTTTCACAGGTAACAGGAACAAAATTCAGTGCATAACATTTGGTTTCCCATACTATTGTTACATTTTGGATCTATCTCTCTCTTTCACTCTAGGTTAGAAAATATTGTAGAACTAGCTATTAGATATTTTTCATATTATTCTTTTATTTTATGCCTCTTCCATGCATACATACATTTACATTTTTATTATTTAATTTTTTTAAAAATTAATTAACGTGTTTATTTTACACATTAATAGGGCACTGTGTGATATTTTAACACATGAATATAGCATGTCCTGATCAATCAGGATAACTAGTTTTTCCTTCTCATTGTCATTTTTCTCTCTCCCTTTTTTAACTTTTTAGCTTTTGTTTTAAATCAAGGAGTCAAGTTGTTGTATAATCATAAAAGCATGTAAAGTAATAATATGATATGCTTTTGATCCTAAACCCTAGCTACCTCTACATCACCCACACCCCAGTCCTTCTATTCTTCTATATTACGTTCCATAACAGATAAAAATGTCCACACAAATATATGTGTGTACCTATATATATGTATATAAATATACATATGTGTATATATATGTATACATATAAATTATGATTGTGAATTTTCCTGAATTAAAAGATTTCATAAGTATTTTTTTACTTCTTAAGGGTGTAAATAATATGTTACATTGTTGATTGTCTCTCTAGATCCCTTCGTATCTTCCCTATCACTCCCCTTCCTCCTTCTTCTCCCTTCCCCCCTCCCTCCCTACCAGATTATGATTGCCCTAGATTCTGTGCTACTATGCCTTTTCTGAGTCTAATACATGAATTTCACAACCTCCTACCTAAGCTTGTGTATTGCTCTGGCCTCCACAAATGAGGGAAAGCATTCGACCCTAGAGTCTCTGGGTTTGGTTAACTTCACTCAGCATGATTTCTTCCATTGCCACCCATTTACCTTCAAAAGCCACAATATTGTTGTTTATCACAGCTGAGGAGAACTCCATTGTATATATATACCAGAGCTTTTGGATCCATTCATCCAGTGAGAGGCATCTGGATTGCTTCCATAATTGGATATTGTAAATTGAGTTGCTATAACATATATTTCCCTCTGTCACTGTAATGTGATGATTCTAACACCTCTGGGAGAATACCCTAAAGAGGGATACCTGTTTCATATGGTGAATCCAAATCTAATATTTTTGAGGAGTCTCCACACCACTTTGCAGAGTGGCTGTACCAGTCAGCAGTTACATCAACAGTGTGTTAGTGTTCCTATCTCTCCACAACCCCTCCAGCATTTGTATTGTTTATATTCTTCATCTTTGCCAATCTGACTGGAGTGAGGTGAAATCTTAACGTAGTTTATAATTTCATTTCTCTGATTACCAGTTATTTAGAATACTTCCTCATGTATTACTGGCTTGCTTGAATTTCTCTGTTGAGAAGTTTCTGTTTAGCTCTCTGGCCCATTAATTAATTGGATTGTTTGTGCTTCTGATTTCCAGTTTTTTGAGTTCTTTGTAAGATTTGGATATTAGTCCCCTGTCAGAGGAATCATAGTCCATAATTATCTCCCACTCTGTGGGTTCTCTCTTGAGAGTTTTGGCCAATTGTTTTGGGTGAGGAAATAGCTTTTTAATTGAATAGCATCCCACTCATTAATTCTTGACTTTAATTCTTTCAGTATGGGAGTCTTGCTGAGGAAGTCGTTGCCAATTCCTATATGCTGGCATGTTGGTCCCAATTTTTCTTGTAACAGTTGTGTGGTGGCTGTTTTAATTCCTAGTTCCTTGATTTGTGTGCAAGGTGAGAGAAAAGGATCTAATATCAATTTTCTGAACATGACTATCCAGTTTTTCCAGCACCGTTTGTAAAATATACTTTATGCACATTATATTTTGGACCACTTTACCAAAGATCAGATTTTTAAATATTTGTGGATCTGTCTCAGAGTCTTTGTATTCTATTCCATTGCTCTTCATTCCTATTTTGATACCAGTACCATGCTGCTTTAGTTACTATAGCTCTATAATTTAATTTTAGACCTGGTATTGAGAAAACACCTGTTTCATTTTTCTTGCTCAGTAATATATTGGCTATTCTGGGTTTCTTGTTCCCAGTGAATCTGAGAACTGCTTTTTCCATATCTGTAAAGAATGACATTGATATCTTGATTGACATTGCATTGAGTCTGTTTAGTGCTTTTGACAGAATGGCCATTTTAATGATATTAATTCTGTCTAACCTGGAACATGGAACATTCTCCATCTTCTCAGGTCTTCTTCAATTTCTTTCTTCAATGACAAATAAGTTTCAGTGTAGAAGTCTTTTATTTCTCTTGTTAGATTGATTCCCAAGTATTTAATTATTTTTGAAGATATTGAAATGGGGACTGATTTTCTGATTTCTTCTTCTGCCCTATTATTATTAGTGTACAGGAAAGCTACGATTATGGATGTTGATCTTGCAGGCTGTTACTTTGCTAAATATGTTTATAAGCTCAAGCAGTTTTCTATTAGAGTCTTTTGGATCTCCCAGATATAGGATCATATCATCAGCAAAAAAGGATATTTTGATTTCCTGTCTTTCTATTTTTATCCCTTTGATTTATTTCTCTTGCCTCATTGCTCCAGCTAAGGTTTAAAGGACTGTATTGCATCAAAGTGGTGAGAGTGGGAAGCTTTGTTTTGTTCCCAAGTTTAGTGGAAATGCTTTCAACTTTTCTCCATTTAGTATTATACTAGCTGAGGGTTTGGCATATATGGCCATTACCAAGTTAAGGTAAGATTCTTTGATCCCTATTTTCTCTAGAGATTTGAGCCTAAATGGGTGCTGGATTTTATTGAAGGCCTTTTCTGCATTAATTGAGATGATCATATGGTTTTCATCCTTATTTCTGTTTAAGTGATGTTTCATATTTATTGATTTGTGTATGTTGAACCAGCCTTGCATACCTGGAATGAAGCCCACTTGATCATGGTGAATTATCTTCTTAATGTGTTTTTGTATGTGGTTTGCTAGAACACTATTGAGGATTTTTGCAATGGTGTTCATCAAGGTATTGTATATAATTTTCTTTTTTTGATGTGTCTTTGTTGGGTTTTGGTATAAGAGTTATGGCTGCCTTATAAAAAGTATTTGGGAGAGTTCCTTCCTTTTCAGTTTCTTAGAATAGCTTAATAAGGAGAGGTATTTGCTCCTCTTCATAGGTGAGGTAAAACTCATTAGGAATCCATCAGGTCCTGGGATTTTCTTCTTTGGAAGACTTTTAATTGCTGTATGGATTTCAGTGCCTGTTATTGGGTTGTTTATGATTTCAATATCAACCTGTATCAAATTGGGGATGTTGTATGTATCTAGAAATTTGTTCATGTTTTCTAGATTATCTAATTTAGAGGAGTTTTTCAAAATATGTTTTGATAATATTTGATTTCCATGGAGTCAGTGGTCATCATATCTTTTTCAGTGGTGATTTTGCTTCAATTCTCTACTTCTTTCAGTGGATTAGTTAAGATTGTGTCAATTTTATATATTGTTTTCAAAGAGCTAGTCCATTGTTTTGTAGATTCTTTTTATTTATTTTTTATTCTCAATTTCTTTGATTTCAGCCCTGATCTGGATTATTTCTTGTCTTCTACTGGCTTCTTTAGGCTTAGATTATTCTTCCTTCTAAGGGATTTGAGTTCAAGCATAAGCTTATTTATTCAGGATCTTTCCTGATTTTTACTGTAGGCACTCCGTGCTATAAATTTTCCCCTTAAGAATGCCTTCATGATGTCCCAAAAGTTTTGATATGTTGTGTCTTCATTCTCATCTTCTTTCATGAATTTCTTGATTTCTTCCCTCATGTCTTCCTGGGCCCATTTTTCATTTAATAGGATATTATTCCATACATATGTTTGTTAACTGGTATATTTTTTGCTGTCAATTGCTAGGGTCATAGCATCATAGTCTGATAGGATACATGGAATAATATCTATTTTTTATATTTGCTGTGATTTTCTTTGTGAACTAGAATATGATCTATTCTGGAGAAGGATCCATGCACTATTGAGAAGAAGTTATACTCAGCCCATAGGTCCATTTGATGTATGCAGTTGTTTAAACTGGTGATCTCTCTTTTTCTCTCTTTTTGCTTTGACAATGTATCTATTGGTGATAGAAGAGTATTAAAATCTCCCAGTATTATTGTGTTGAAGTCTACAAATGGTTTTGTTATGGAGTAATTTTTCCACATAGTTAGGAGCATTGACATTTGGAGAGTATGTTTACTATGATTAAAACTTTTTGTTGTATTGTTCCCTTTACTAGGATGTAGTGGCCTTCTTTATATCTTCTGATTTGTTTTTGTTTGAAATCTATTTTGTCAGAATAAGTATTGTGACACCAGCTTGCTTTCTTGTTCCATATACCTTGAGGATAAAAGGTTTTTTCCAACCTTTTATCCTCAATCTGTGAATGTCATTGGCTGTATGGTGACTCTCCTATAAGCAGCATATTGTTAGATTTTGTTCTTGGATCCAACATGCTTATCTGTGTCTTTTGATAGGTGCATTGAGACCATTTATATTCAATGTTAAGATAGTTATGTGGTTGTGATTCATAGCCATTGTCTATCTTTCTTTCTTTCATTGTTTCTTTCTTTCTTTCTGTTAGTAAGTTCTGTGCTGTCTTGGTTGTCTATTGATAGCATGTTTGTTTACTGAATTTCCTGTCTGCAGTTATTTTGGATGATTTGCTTGTTCTTCTTTATGAGTTTATGTTTGAAGATTCTTTGTAATGCTGGTTTTCAGTTCATGCTAGTTTAATCTTATTTTGAAAGGGTCTTTTTCCCCTTCAAATTTGAAGTTGAGTTTCTCTGGGTATATTATTCTTGGTTTCATGTTGTGTTCATTCAGACATTGAAAGATCTCTTTCCAGGATCTTCTTGCTTTTAGAGTCTGAGCTGAAAAGTCACGCGTGATCCTTATTGGTTTGCCTCTGAATGTGATTTGGTGTTTCTCCCTTGCTGCTTTTAATATTCTTTCCTTGATTTCCTATCATATATTTTGAAAATGATGTGTCTCAGTGAGCTTCTCATTTGTTTAGTCCTATTGGGTGATCTGTACACTTTCTAGATGAGCATTTCTGACTGTCTTTGAAAATGGAAATGATTTTCTTTATTCTGATTTCATCCCAGACATTTTGAAAACGTGTGCTTGTGAGTTTTTTTTTCTTTTTTGTCATCCATTTGCTCATCCTATTTTTATTGTCGGATGTTCTTTCTTCCAGAGCTGACAGAGCTGAGGCTTTGTTTTCTATAGACATTAGACTGTTATTAAATTCTTTCATCTTTGTTCTAATGAGATTGACTGAAGATTTCAGCTCCATTACTTCTGTTTTTAATATGTCTATTTTCTTGTTAATAGTTTTTCATCTCTTGAGTTCTCTAACTCAGTCCCTTCATTAATTTTTTTTAGTTCATTGTTCTTTTTAGTAATCATATCATTGATAATTATTTCTAGGTTCTCATTTTGCCACCTATCCATGTGTTCTTTGGTTGGGAAGCTTGTGGCTTGAGGTTAATCTTTTCTGTTTTGATTCCTCAGTTTCAGTAATCTTCTTCTGAATTTCTGTATTGAGTGTCCCTTACAGATCTAGGCTTCAGGGTGTCAATTTAGAATCTGTTGGGGTACAGGGCAGCCCAGTGGATTGTAGACGTGCAACATGCAGGATGAGTTGCTGGATCCTGTGTTCTTGGGAATGGAACAGTCCTCTTGTGTGCCCTTATGAGACCAGAAAGGCCAGAACCTGAGGCCTAGATCTGCAGGCATTGGCTGGGTGAATTCTGTCCAGTTGGGTCCTGGGTGCAATTGTCATGAAGTGCCTGAGGCCTGGATCTGCATTCAGCAGCTGGGTGATTTGGGTCTGGAGGAGTCTGGGCATGTGTTTCTTGAATGCACCAAACCTGAGGTTTGGATCCACACACAGAGACTGTGTGAGTTGGGTCCAGCAGTGTCCTGGGCTTGGGTCTCATTGTCATTTTTTAATATTTGGAGATTTCAAGCTCCTCTATTCTAGATCTTAACCAAGTATAAAAGAAGTTATTGTGAACTCTAGTGAACTACTATGATACAGAGCTCATTCCTTCTTTCTGTGCTTTTATGCTTTTAGAAGATACTGACTTTATCAGTAAACACACACACACACACACACACTGAATATGATAATATGAAAATGGAAACCAAATGAGAGCAGGAGTATCTGTATTTATGTCAGACCAAAGAGTTAAGACGAATCTGTTAAGACAATGAAGTTCACTATATAATGATGAAGGAGTCAATTTGATGAGAAAATATAATCCTTACAAATGTACATACACCAAATGTTGGTGCATCTATTTTTATCAAGCAAATATCATTAGATCTAAAAGTTCCAAAACAAAAATAGTAAGGACTTCAATAATCTACTTTAATCAATGGAATGTCCTAGATTCCTCGGAGTTAAGCTGTTCTATAGACTCAACATGCCAAACAGACATTTATAGAACATTTCATCCAATACTTCAATACATTTAATTCCGTGTATGCAGATGTTTGTTCCTGGCTGATAAATGTACAAAATTTTGTTGATCTGAATTTATAGTTCAACTTTAGGTCATAAAGTATTTAACCCTCTAATCATACTTTTGTTTTGTAAATATAAAATAATTTTTGTTTCTGTAGAATAAAGTTAGATTAATTATAAAAAAGCATAATAACCAAATACAGAGTCTATGCATTAAAGGCACATAGTGACATGATAATGGAATTTTAAAACAATGGATTAGAAATGATCATAAAACTGATACTATTATAAGCAAGCAGAAAAGCATTGAGTCAAAGCAAAACTGAATGACAAACAGAAAAATAATGTTCAATGAACTATGGTAAATGAACAATATTTGAAATAGAGGTATATGGTTCCAATAAAGTGATTCAAATATTTAATATCATATATTCTGAGTGAAACTTATTAAACTTTGCCTGTATTACTACTATTAGATATTGTTATAATCTGAATGATAACTCCAACATCCACATGTTGAGCCTTTAATAGCTAAGGTGATGGAATTAAGAAGTAAGGCCTTTAGGAAGGTAATTTGATATTTAGGACAGAGTCCCCATAAATGGTATTAGTGCTCCTTTAAAAGAGGCCCAAGGGGGTCAGATCACCCTTTTTACCTTGTGAGGACACAGGGAATTCACGTATGAAGCAGGGAATAAGCCCTTGCCAGGCATCAAATCTGTCAGTGTCTTGATCTTGGACTTCCCTGACTCCAGAATTAAATAAATGTGTGTTGTTTATAAGCTACCTGGTTTATAATATTTTTTGTTACAGTAGGCTGAATGGACTAAGATAGATACCATTATTAAGTGTTCTACATTGTGTTATCTTGTTTAAGCATGATGATTATTATTATCATTTTACAGTCAAGTATTCAGCATCCAGAAATTTAATAAGGACAAACAACATGTCCAAAGTTACTGCTAATGGTCCTGGAGCTGGGATTTCTTATTCCTTTAATTCTAAACCCTTTTGCTTTCCTTGACATATTCCGATATGTCAAGGAGTGAAATACATAGAAAAACCATCATAATGGATATTGAGTAATGACAATGAATTTTATTCATGTGTGCTTGATATTGTACTTTTGGAAGGTTTTAGTAGATCTCTGGAAATCAAAGGATAACTGAAGAATATGCTATTGTATCAGAAACACAGACACATACACATGCATGCACGCACTTGCAGGGTGATAATGTTTCATGAACAATTGAATTTTGTCATTCATCATTTGGTGTCAGCCAGAAGCTGCCCTAGAAAGACTTGTTTAGGCAAACATCATACAGCATTAAATCACTAAAATATCTATATTTATAAGCTACCAAATTGTAGCAGCTTCAGACTCAGAAATAACACTTATGACCATTCTTTCAGATAACCCACGGATGGACAATAAAATTGAAATGAAAATTGATGATTTCAACTATAGAATTTCATCTTTCTGTTTCACTGATTGCATACAGCCACAGTCACCAATGCTGCTCATCCTTTAAACTGAAATTAACTCTTAGAGAAAGGGTGCATCAATTGTCAACGAAGATAATTAGCACCATTTAAAATAACAAATGAGAGTTCTGGAACATCCTGATATACTAATGAGAGAAGAGGGAATTCTAACTCATCATCTGAGATATTAAGCCAGATTCCATGCTACACAAATGTAAATTGTTTTAAAGAGCTTTTTGTATGCTATTTTAAGAATGCAAACCATATCATTTTAAGTACATGATATTAGCACATATTTGCATAAATGTGTGTATAAACACACACGATTTTTAAGAAGGTAATACATAACAGAACTCTACCATAAATTCTCTTTGGCATATTGTTTGTATTTTAATCCTGTGGATCAGGAAAACTGATGAACAAATGAAGAATAAATAACTGAAACATTTTATTATTACTGTGTGTTTGAAAAATAATGCTTCTAATTTCTTGATCTGCAGGACATTAAGGTGTATATTTTAAATATGATTGAATATGATTGTGGCTGAACTGCTGTAGGAAAGGAAAAGCACAAAGTTACATCTAGGTGGCTTGATCTCCCTCACCCATCAACGCAAACCTGGGAAGTGAGAGGATTTGTCTAAATATTTAAAAAATATTGGTGAATATAGTCTTTTAACTTTTGCAATCAGAATGCATAAAAGAGTGGTGTTCCTGAGTGAGTCTTGGGGCGTAATAACTGCACAACCCAAGCTCCAGCTTTGGCACAGATCTGATGTACATTGGGAGGTGAGGTATTATTCTAAAACTAAGTTTCACCCTTTAAAAAAGTCCTGGGCAGTGAGTAAGCATTGCACTTTGATAATAAATAGAATGCAGAATACATTCATCCCCCTGTGAGGGAAAACAGAAGAAGAAATATTCTGAGATATCGCTGGGTATAACAAATTGGTAAAATCTAAAATTATACTTTGATGTGACTCTTAAAGCATAACAGACGGTTTAATTTTTCCTTTTCTTTTCTTTGGGCAAACATCTGGAAGTTTAATCTAGCGAAGCACAGAACCAATTCTTCAAGGTAGCAGGTTGTGAGAATTTAGGTAAACACTAAGATATTAGAAAGCGGCAGTTGCAAATAGAACATGTCACCGATCATACACCTTTGGTTGAACAAAGCTCATCAATAGCATGTTTTGTCCTAAGGAATTTGAAAAACTGAAAAATGTTCTTGCTGTTATTTTGGACTGCATTTTCTTATTTCAGGAAAGAAAAAGCGAAAAGAAGTCTAAGTAAATATAAGATATGCATGGTCTTTGATGAAGGCAGTTAACAAAGACACTACCATAGTGTTATGGTTTGGATCCAGAGGGTTCCCCAAAGACTCATGTAGTGAAGGTTTTGTCCCCAGTGCAGCAATGTTCAGAAGTGGGGTTCTTGGAAAGTGATTTGATAATGAGGGCACCCATTTATTAGTGCAATACAATTATATAGAATAGAGGGATTCATTATGCCATATTCATATATCATATGACATAATTTGACCAATTACATTCCCCAGTACCTTAGTTTTCCCTCCTTTCCTCCCTCCCTGACCTATCTGCTCCCTTCTTCTGATCTCCCTTCTAATTTTCTTCTTATTCTCATTATTTAAATTAGTATGTTACAATTATATATAAAAATTGAACTCATTCTGGCATAACTGTACCTGGATATAGAATAATTTGGTAGCTTTTATTCCCCAGTATTTCCCTATGTTTACACTTCTTTAATGTATTTTTTTAAGATTATGTTTTAGACCTCCACACCAGAGCACCCCCATGAAAGATATTACAAGTCAAAGCAAGGACAAACCCAGCGCTGCTTCCACACCCATCACTTTCCTTCCTCTCTGCTGAAGTATAGTACAATCTCCCTCATTACAAATCAAAGTTTGGTAAACATAAATCCCCATCCGCTGGAAGAAGAGAGCAACAAAAGTGAATGCAAAATGTTTCTGGCATGTAAAAAGAGGCTAGAGTTCTTATTTAAACTGAGAATATAAATTGGGAGTAAGTAGTGTCTGAAGATGCAGACATGCTTCCCCGTCAAAGGATTTATTCAAAATAGGAGAAAACAGTTGTAAAAACATCCTCAACAGGTCTTATAAAATATTCTACTTGTAAAACTTGAGGAAGGAGTCAATGAAAGGAAGCGCTTCGATATAAGGAGAATTTGAAGTAAGATATATATATAAGGTATAATAAGGCTAATAAAATAAAAACTATTATAAAAATCTTCACATAGAAACTTACACACAGGTACCAAAGTGGCCCTTGAGAACTTGTACAGAGTAAAATATAATTCAAAGCAAGGTAGTTACATTTAGAAAGGAATAGTGATGAAGTAAGAAAAATATATATGATACCTAATGATTTTATTGTGAGTAAAATTTGGATTATAAAGAAAAATTTATGTTGTAAAGCCAATGAATAATTCACAATGCAAAATGTAGGAAATAATTTAAAAGCTAATGGACAGATATGTAATTCTAAGCAATGATTCTCACTAAAGAGAAGTTGAGAAGCTATAATTCTGCCTTTTGGTTGATAGATTTGATATTTTACAAAATTGTAATGTGTTTATATTGAAATTAAAAAGAATTTATCTTCATTGAGAAAATAATTATCATATAGGCTGTTATGCCACCATAAAGAAGGAAAAATGTTGGAAAATGGTGAGTCAGCACACAAATTATTAAATAAGATTAGTCTACCAACTGTTCTAAATTTGGAGATAATTTTCAATAAAAATAACACATGAGAACCAAGAACTTAGAAAAGTACAGGTGAAGTCAGATCAGACAAACAGAAATAAGCAATGCTCTGGTACTAACATTTAACAGTAATAAAAATTCAAAACATTAAATATAATTAGTTGGGTCATATATTTATAAAAATCACAAAGTTCTTAAAATATATAAAATAATGAATGCAAAAGTTAAAATCTGTTAATAATTCTATTCTGGAAATGGCTTGAATTCCAAGTACTGCCTGTATTTTCGATACAACACTACTGTATTATGTATAACAAACTGGAAAGATAAGAATTATAGAACAATTGAAAAATATAATGAATGAAATTCAATTGAAAGATGAATCAAATTCAATTGAAAGATGTATCAAAATTTTGCCTGTAATCATAGAATAACTGATTTACTAATACCCACAGCATATTTTATATATTTTTTTATTTATTTATTTGCTGTAGTACTGGGGATTGGGGATTGAACTCAGGCCTCAAGAATACTAAGGAAGCATTCTACCACTGAGACACATCCAAAGTCCTTCTAATTTCCTTTTGAGACAGACTTTTGCTAAGTTGCCCAGACTGACTTCCGATTTTTGATTCTCCTAACTCAGTTGTTCAAGCAGTTTGGATTACAGTCATGTACAAACGCGCCTATATGGATTTTATACTTTTCAGTAAAAATATTTCAATGAAGTTTCCTAAAAGCACACAATAATCACAATTATTCGATAATGCAATAAGTTTATATAAATAAGATTTTTTTAAAAAGATTAAATAGCTAATTTAAAGAAATTTTCCTCAAAGAACTAATAGAGAATAAGGAACAGGAAATTTAAACTCGAAATATTGAAATGTATTTGTCATTATTGATTCATTCAGTACTATGTTTACCTAAATGTGTTGGATAAATAAAAGAGTTGTTGGAGAGGTATGGCAATGTGAATAAGTGAAGAAAACAAGAGATGATATTTTAGAAGCCAAAGGGATAGATGATAGTATATTTATTTTTTTCCATTCTGGGAATCAAATTCAAAACAGCATGAATGCTATGTAAACACTCAAACACTTAGTTAAACCTGCAGCACATATGATACAGTATTTAATGTTCAAAAATTGCATTAGTTTATGTCTTGTAAGAACTTCATTTGTTTCTCTTTAATTTTGAAGAATTTCAAGGGTGCCAGCTATTATGCAGGTACTATATCTACTTACTATAAATTAACATACTATATCATAATCAGGTAATATTGCAAAAGTAAATTTTATTACTAATTTTGGATATAGATGAAGAATCTGACATGTGTGATTGTCTTCTATAACCTCTCCATAGTGTGATCTTATTTTATCTTTCCTAAACAATGTTTAAACTCACAAAGATGAAGAAAATGAGAGTATATGTCAGCCGATGAAAGGATAAAAATATATTTTGGAGACAAAGCACATGAAAAACTATCAGTTAATTTATCAGAGTTTATGAATCTTCACCTGAAAGTGTCTGTGGAGGAGGACCCTGGCAGAAGCCAATCAGTTTATTACACAGAACTCCAAATAGGCATAGGATATTCGGCAGTGGGAGGATTAACACTGTGGGCACGAGTTGAAATTTATGTGAGGGAAAATGAGTACTCAGTTTTCTCCTCCACCTTGTGTAGCTAGATACTCTCTATTCTTCCTTGAAGGAGATCAGATGGTTATCCTCTCTAATCCACCATGGTCTTGGCAGTGACACTGATTCCCCAAACCCCAAACTGTCAGATGCCTCTGCTTACACAGCTCTTCCAGCCTATAGGGACTGAGGCTTCTCAGCCATCATTTGTCTCTTGTCGCCTCCTTTACCAATGCTCAAACATCTATAAATCATCATTCCATTAAACTCTCTTTGATTAAACTTCTAGTTTAAACACATTTGTCTCCTACTGGAACCCTGACTGATGCATGAGAGAACAGGTCAAACCTTAAAAAATCCTATAATCAAATATCATGAAATAAGACTCTAATAAAACAAAACCACACCAGGAGAAAACAATCAGAACACTTTAGGAAAAAACAAAACAAAACCCCTAAAAATAGGTCTTGAAGTGCTAATGTAAAAACTAAAGAAATGTTTAGAATTCAGGCATTTCAAATGTTAGAACAAAACATAAAGAGATGGATAAACATTTAGTCTTTTTAAGAGACTAAGATACTAGTCTTGAAGGGTAATGCCACTAAAGCCCCATGGACTGTCCAACAGAGTCAATGATAGAAGAAATAATACTAAGCCCTCATTATGTTTGGAATGCTCCGATGTTAAAAATTCACATGTTGACATTCATACCCTCAAAGTTTTGAAATTAACAAGTGGGACCTTTGGAAGGTTATAAGATAATGAGAGTAAAACACTGAGGAATGGGATTAGTGCCAACATTAAAGAGTTCTGAGAGATTCCTCACCTCTTTCACCACTTGAACACACAGTGCAAATGGTAGTATTGACAAACCAGGAAACTGGCCCACATCACACACCAAATTACCCAGTGTCTTGACCTAGGAGTTACCACCCTCCAGAACTGTGAAAAATAAATTTCTTTTGTTTAGAAACGACTCATGTATTATATTTGTTCTAGCAACCTAGATTGACTAACACTACATAACTGAAATTTCAAAATATTAAAAGTAGAGAGAAAATGCTAAAAATTTCCTGAAAAATAAAGAGAAATGAAAAGATATCATGTATAAATTAAATAAAAAATAAATCAATGAAAGATATTAGATTTTTCCAACAGCAATTTCAGATGCTAGAAACCAAAATTTTGGGGGGAAATAATTCATATGTTGCAATAAAAAATTGTAGTGTAAAGTTAAACTTGACAGCAGACTAAATATACACACAAATGTGAAAAAATGTCACTTCCCATGCATCCTCTGATTTAAAAAGCTATTATATAATATCCTTCCACACTTTGTTCTAGAAAAATGGAATAAAACAAGAAAGGGGAATGAAATGTCCAGAAATCACTTGGTGAAATATAAAAGAAGATCAGAGTGAAGTTTCATCACAAACAACCATATGGTAGATCTGATGAAAGGTTAGAAAAAGAAGGGTGTATTGGAACTATGCAAAGAGCAAACAAGGAAATCATTTATGAGAGTGGAGTGGTGAGACTGTAGAAAGGAAATATAACTATTATAATACTGGATTGTGCAAAAATAAGTATGCATAATTTATAATAGTTTTATACTTTGCTTACTGCTTTTTAACTGATTGGCAGGTTTTGGAAGGATTGGGATGGATAGACAGGTTAATATAAGATAGGTAAAACTTCATCTATCACAACAGGGAGTCAATGATAATTTTGACAATGAATATATAAAATATATATTTATATGTATGTTATGGATATTTATCATTTAGAAATGTGAAGATAGAAACATAGAAGAAATTTTGGAAAAGTAGGACTTGAAGAAGTCTTTACTTTCCTATTTACATTTCAAATGAAATTTCCTATTACATTTTTTTTAATCCTTAAAAAAAAAGTGCAGTGTAAAAACACATTAAAAAGGGGCTGGAGAAGTTGCTCAATGGTTGGAGCACTTGCTTCGCAAGCACAAGGACCCAGGTTTGAATCCCAGAACCACATACACAACTAAGTGTTGGAGAAACAAAGGGCAGATGAAAAAATAAATAAAAATTGATTCTCTCTTTCACACTCTCTCCTTTTCTCTCTCTCAAAAAAATCACAATAAACACAGTAGTAGAATGAACACAAGTATATCCTACATGTAACCAGAAGAACCACATTGGCAAAGAAAGGATTCTGGTTTTTCTGAGCAATAGCTATGCTCAGTGGTCATGCACCTCTCTCTTCTGATTGGAAACCCTTGGTGATGATGCAAGCACATTGAGAATCACAAAAATCTGCAAATAAAATTACAGGTGCATTTATTCCAAAGAAAGCACAGGTATTGGGTCTCCTGCCACAAAAAGCATTAGTTTCAGAAGGTCGCATTGCTCCCCTGGTTTTTCTTGATGGTACTAAAACAATAAGCACCTTATTAAAAATGCACATATGTCTGTTTTCAGTTATGGTATCACTGGCCATTTTGATTAAGATTAAGCATCATCACAGTTCACTTTCTCTCTTGCTAGACACATGATTACTCTTGGCAAGAGCATCAAGCATCCTCTGCATATGTCTCATTGCTCTCTGATGTTTTATGTATGAATCTGTGGCCAGTTCTGAAAATGCAATGTCATGTCCAAATGCATTAAAAGAAAATATTCTGCTTTACTGGGGCCAGTTCATAGGTTCCATTATTCTGAGTTGCAAAATGTGCTACTTTTTATTGGCTTATTTTGAAAGCATGTTTACTCACTAGTAAAAATTGCTAGTGATTTTTCAGCTTCCTTCAAATCATAAGGCATAAAGCTAGATGTTTTTAATTGCACTTTAATGTCTCATAAGGAAATGCCCTCAAATAAGCCTCAGGCAAATGGTAGGCTCTGGATGGTTCCTTTAGAAAAACTTCCTTTGATTATATTAGTATTTTCCCTTCTCTTAAATATTAAAATGAAGTAAGCTGAAGTTTCTAAGCTTCATAGAAATGATCACTGAGATTTTTTTCTTTCCTTTTAAAGTATTCAACTAAAATTGAGCTTAAAGTATAAAAGGCAAATTTTGACAAGGCTGCTCGCATGGTAATCCGAAAGAAGTTGATCTCCCCTTGGAAAGGATCCTAGAAAACTGAATTGGAGGCAGAATTTTTTGGCCACTTTTGCACGCGAGCTTCTTCAGAGTAGTGCAGAAATCAATGGTTTCCTTAAATAAAACACTCCAGGGACAGAAGAAATCAGAGTCTGGCTCTGTTCCTAGAATTTGTGTTTTTGCTTGTATGATCAATCCTTGGTAAGTACTTTCAAAGTCAAATACCTTTTTCTAAATTTGTAATCAAAAGGAATAAGAACCTAAACTTCAATATAAAATTCTCATGTTTCAAGTAATTCTCATCCTAGTGTTTGTCAAATCTGCATTCTTTGGACTCTGACCTATGACAGTTGAAACCATGCAAAATTATCAGAAGCAGCAATAAAACAGTCAACTTCTGAGCTTATTAAAATTATTTCATATTTAATATACATGGATGAATTTTGGCATCGATAAAATTTGTAACCTGATATACCTTTTCCCCCTTTTTTAGGCTTGTTTTGTCTTCGATAGGTTGACTAATGCATTTATCCACACATTCACCATTCATTCATTCTGGAGTATTACAAATACTTAATTTTCATTACTTAACCATAGCTTAGTGCTAAGGAATTTGAGGTCTATTTTATTTCTAGAATTTCAATTCTTTTGAGGCCTTAGTGGTATATCTTGGTAAAGTTGTTTAAAATCTATCAAGATATATGGATTAAATATCCAAATCTTACCTAGAACAAAATGGTGTCTAGTAGATAAGAAAAATATAATGGTAGCTAAATTAAAACCAAAATAAAACAAATCCCACCAGAGCTATTAATGTTAATGATAACAATAAAATTAATTAACATTTATAAACACTAAGTGGTTTTACTTATTTTAGCTTTCATAATCTTCAATATATCCAATAAAGACTTAGAAGATGATTTGGCCCAAATTGTGCAGTGAAGACAATAGTACCAGAACTTTGTTGGTTCAATTCAAGAACTCATGCCTTTTAAGATCACATTGTGTTTGGCTGAAATAATAGTCATGACTTACTGCTAACTAAAGAATTTTGTTACTTCATGTTCCTAGACAAAGTGGAATCAAATTTAGAAGTCTGATCCATCACTCCAAAAGCAGTAAGTTTTTATAATTTTGAAATTCAATAATAAGCCCATTTGCAAAAAATTTATTGAGTACTTTCTATAAACATGTCATTGCTTGTAGGATGTGCACAGTGACTGTCTGAAATGGGTACAATTATAATTTGCACTTCACAAATGAGTAGGTTTAGTTCCTGCATTGCTCATTAACAGCACAGTACCTTACATTCAGGGACAGAATTAGATTTGCTTCATATTTCCAGAAACCTGTTTTAATTGGCATACTATCCTGCTTAAGTATAAGAAAAAATCCATGTTTTATCAAAATAATCCATTAAGATATATTTTATTTTTTAATTGAATTACATTGAATAATGACAAGTTTTCATACAATTAAATCCCGTCAAGGTCAGTAAGAATCATGTTTTCAAGGATTTAGTTGCTTCCTAATTATTATTTGTATAAAAAGATGGAAACTAATTCTAGCTTTTCATGTCTCACAAAATATGCACATTCTTTCTTTTAATTTGTTTGCTATTAATGGTATTCAAATGATTTGTAATGAAGCTGTGTTTCAAAATGTTTTCCTTTGGTTATTTGGATTGTAGAGTGGTAACCTAGGAATGATTCAGGAGGAACAGATGAACCACAGGGTAGTTATAATAGCTCCATACACAAACCTTCCCACTGTGTGCTGTACAGGTTTCTACCAGAAACTTTCCTTTAGTTATTGCATACTATATCTATCTACCTAAGATCCTAGTTGTAAAAATTCTACGTGAAACCATAAAATGCCTGTGTATTTCTTCAAAATTGAGTGCACAGCTAGCACATTTTAAGGTATGTTTATGCTTTAAGGAGTTTCAGAATAAACTTTTTTTGGAAATCAAAAAAATTAATATATATCTTAACACTATCTCTTTCTTTCAGAGAAAAAATCACTGAGTTTCCTTCTGACATTGAGTCTAAAGGCATCCAGAATTCTTCCCTCTGTGTGATCTAATGAGTAAAACAGGTCTCTCACTAGAACCCAATGTTATTGGATGACATCGGTATCTACATGACTACTTGTACCACCTGTGCCTTGGCACTCTGATCAAATTACAAGGATAGAGGAAGAAACCCACATCAACTAGAACTGCTTTCTACTATATCATCAGAATGAGAATAAAATGGAAACTATGTTGATATAATAAAATCATGTCTTGCATAACTGAATTCCTGGCAGATTTCTACATGCTACAATCGGAAAAGATGCTTAGTCTTAGAGAAAGTTTTGTATGATGGAAAAGGATTAAGTCTCATCCAGACTAATGTTCCTCCATCTTATTGTCTTACCAAGTTAGGTTTATTCTGTAGTTTGATCATGCTGTACCTGAGGAGGCAGGCTATGCTGTAGTGTTATGCATTCTCCATATAATATGTCTAATTATCACCAGCTTTTTTTGATTTAGAAATGATTAGAGTAGTGCAGGGATGCCAGAGTGTCAACTGAATGGAAAAACAGCAAGTGAAAGAGAATAGTACCATTTGTGCCCACAATTTGAAACTTTCTTACTGCTTCAATCGCAGTTAAAAATCTCATCCCAACTAGTTCTTCACAAATCCTTCTATCTTAAGACTATTATATTGTAAATGGCTATGGTTAAGAGGGTGGGTAGTTAGTAAGGTTGTTATTTCTCATTAATAAAATTCTTTGAAAGATCCAAATGGAAATATGTAGGTGGTACTTTTTATTTATCTTATTTAGAGAATATTTTAAAAATTAAGAACATCCTTTTAGTTAGGTCATTCTGACAAATAAAAATTTATCTTTGATTCAGGAACCATTTAAAGATAATCTGTTTTCTAAATCCAAAATATAATGAATGTTATTTCCACCTTTAAAAATTCAAAATAGAAAAACAGTTTGCTTCTTTTCTCTTTTCCAAAATCAGAATAAAAATAAAAATAATTACCAATTTTTGTAATAATTTAGAAAATTCTGATTAGCTTTGAAAGAGCTCAGAAAATGTGTGTGTTTATATGTTGGGTATATGCATGCGTGCACAAAGAAGTGTTTTCCAGTGAGGGTATGTACTTTTGTTCTAACAAATCCTGGAATTTTTGACAGTATTCAATATGAGGACATGTTTTGCTTCTCACAAATGAGAGGAGAAGTAGAAGCTAGGAGTGTAATTAAACATTCTACAACACATAGGACAGTTCCTCACAACAAAGAAATATCCACCTTGGGAGGCAGAAGTTGAAGGATCACAAGTTCAAGGTGAGCCTCAGCAACTTAGACCCTCAGCAAATTAGTAAAACTATCTCAAAAATAAAAAAGGACTGGTGAAGTATCTTGGCAATAAAGGGCCGTTATGATCAATCCCCAGTATATTAAAAAAAAAGAACTATTCATCCTAAAATCTAGAATGAACATTTTTTATACAGTACAATGTTCAAATAGTGTGTCACTGAAAGATTGACTGCATATTACCCAAAGTATGTGACCTGAAACAAAGGAGGTGTCCCTTGTTTTGCACACAAATATTCTTTTATTAGGCATGTGAAACACATGTGATACAGTTGTGCAGTGCTAGCAATGGCTTAGAACAACCCAGAGTATATCCATCTGATAGTGTGGACGAATATCTATGCTCTGCGTGAAAGAAAGAAAAATGGGCAATGGTAAATGGAACATCCTGCTCTTTGCCATCTGCTAAGGAGTTTTGGACTATATGAGTTTAATGTACTTGGTTAACTGGAGGGGTTGGGACTCCTTAGAGGTGAAGTATTGGACTTCCTTCTGTGAAAATTCAACTGAATAATTGAGAACAAAGCTGTTTTATTAGAATTATCTTGATTTTCTTATTTACATTTTTTTTAAAAAATGAGTCTCAGAAGTAATCATTACATGATGGTTATCATCCTATTAGTGCAGTGGAACCGTATTAATAAATTTGTTCTTAATTATTCTAACAATGATGGAGCAAGAGGTTAACTAATATGAATATAATGTTTTCATTCACCTTGTGTTACCACTGGCTTAATATGCCTGTCACTTCACAAGCATATCTGAGAGTACCAATTGCTTTCATTTGTAGTGTAGATTAGAAACTAACAGGCACAATGCACATTTCATTTTACACTTTGTTAGACTATATATCATTTTACAATTGTCTTTAAAAGTGTACTATGTGACTAATTGAACTATAAAATCACAAAGTGCTTTCTTTTTATTTTTTAAAGATAATTTTGTTCTGATAATGTCGAATGCTTAATTTTGTAAATGTATTCATTTATGCACTCATTCAATTAATCATTCAATAAATATTTATTGATTTTTTTGAGAAGCAATTTGTTAGATCCTGAGAACACAAAAACTAGCAAAAACAATTCTTGCTCTCAGAATGCTCAGCTTTTAATTTTAGAATATATTCTCTTTTGGGTTAGTTATTGTTTATATTATAAAGACTGGAAAGGAAGTAAATTAAAATGTATAACTACTTTCACTTTAAGTTAGATGTCACATACATATATCAATTTGAGACAATCATATACAAAACATTAAGCAATTTCATTTTCTATTTATAAAATCAATGCCTTATTCAAATTCAGACAGCTAAAGATTTTAACTATAAGTTTAATATACATATTTAAATAAATATGGCATTTCTAATTAGTATCAAGTACTAATGCCTCTGGAGGTTGTATGGTATTCTCAACAGTGGAACTGGCTGTCTTTAATAAATATGCTAAGAAGCCCAATTCTGTGTACTATGAGTGAAATCTATAGTGACTAACTTTATGCAGTTCTGAATGGAACACATAACTTACTTTCAAATATACATATGCATATGAATGCAATCACTTCTGATTATTTTAAATGCACGAGTTTTATGGAAGAAAATATTCACTTTGTATTTGGACTTACTTTCATTGTATATTCCTTTTAAGTTATATCCTAAATTTTTTCAATCATTTGAATAAAATCACATTTCCATTTTAGTGAAGGAGTTCTTCAATAATTCAAACATGCTTCAGCTGCAAAATGTTATGCGATAAAATTTGACTCAATTTAAATATTTCATCTTTTTGAAATAACTCCACAATAGTGATAACTCAGCTATATCAACTCTCCTTCCATATTTCTGGCAGTTTACAACCTAAATCAAATATATATATATCCAGTAAAATTCATAGGCATCTGTTAAGAAGTTTTTAAAAAGGCAATACTTTAAGAGTTTTTGGAAAGAAGAGGACTTTTTAAAATATCAATGATATTATTATACACATTTTATTAAGTGTCTATAGCATAATAGACTTACAATGCATCAGATTATTATCCATATCTGTGAGTATTTAAACAATGTCATGTAAATCTGGAGAAAAATTATTTGAGAATGAATCTAGTCAGTTGGAAAGCCCAGAGACTGTTCCAAAATAGACCTTTGATTTCTATGGCAGCTCCAAACAGCTTCTGCCATATTTTACTATAAATGTTGCTTATCCTTATGACCAGGGACATGGCTCACTCTATGATTTCGTTCCTTCCTTGATAATTTTCTCTATTTGTCAACATACAGCAACCTTTTAGTCCTGAAATCAAATTTCATCCTTCGCTCTAATTCATTATTCAGTATTCGTTTATCAGTCAACCACTTATATTCCAGTTGCATGCTGGGGAAGTGTTTGACATGGAACAAAACAGACAAGTGTCTGACTCTTAAGCCAAGTGTCTTGCTAGGAGAACAGAAAATCATCAAGGAAAACAAGTAAATGCAATGCAAAGTGGGTGACATGGGAGAGAATACCTGTGAGGAAAAGCTCTGCAGAGGACAGTTTAGGTGGGTATACCTGAGCAGGTGAATTTTAATCTGAAATTTGAACAATGAGAAAGAAGCCATGTGGAGCCAATGTGAGGACAGAAGAGGAGGGAATGACAGGAAAAGACACTACTCCAGCTAGGAGGAAAAGTGAGATGAAAGATCATGTATGAACAAAGAAATTCTAGATGGCTCCAGAAGTGACAGAATATGAAAGTGAATGGAGCATGGATGGAAGAAGGTTGGAGGACAATTATGTAAGATCCAGGGACAGAAGAACCGTCTTATTCTAAGATGACAGGAAAACCACTGTAGAACCTTCATCTGGAGATGTGACTTGATGCATTTTAGCATAAGTAAATACCCTGGGGAGACTGTGAACAGTGCTTAGAAGCAAGCAAGACAAAACTGCAGTATCCCAGATGAAAAGTGATGGAGAGAGTATGCGGGTTCAAACCCCAGCACCCACCTACACAACCAAGTGTCAGAGCAACGAAAGTCATGTGAAAAACTCAATAAAAATTATTAAAAAAAAAAAAGAAAAAGAAAAGTGATGGAGACTTGGACTAGAATGGATCCAGGGGGACAGAGAAATGGATCGATATAAGGCGAAACCTTGGAAAGGACATTCTGGTAAGGCTTGGAGATAAAGAATAAAATGATGAGAAGAGTCAAAGATGAATCTCAATATATAAGTAATATTGCTATTTGCTGAGATTAGGAAAAATCCTAGGGATATGCAGGTAGGGATGCATGTGGAATAGAAAAGTGATTGGGACTATTTGGGGTAGAATGCCAGGAATTTTATTTGGATGTGTTCAGTTGAAGATATAAATGAGAAGTATAAAAACAGATATTAGGTCATAGTTTGAATTATATGTATCTGGAATTCCAAAGAAAAGCAAATTGGAATGGGTCTAAGAAAAGAAAGAAAAACTGGTCACTGAGATAATAATAAAATTAAAAACTTTCTTTGTTTGCACATTTTTATTGGTGCATTATAGTTGCAGTAAGGACTTGATAGGATTTGTTGCATATTCATACATGCACGCAATGTAACAATATAAGTTGGCCAGTATCACTCCCTAGCACTTCCCTTCCCTTCCCATAAAAATTTACTCTTTTTGAAGAAGTAGGCAATGATGTCAAGCAGATTAAGAGACCTCCCTACACTCCTTCCTCAGGAAGAGGAGGAGGAGAGTAAAGGGAGCAGGAGGAATGGTTTCCCGAAAATACTTTCTACAATTGTCAGAAAAGCACCTACTGGTTTGTCAAAGTTAAAGTCACATAGGATGACCATTGACTTGCTTTGCACAGGAAAACACTTGTCCCAGAGTAAAAACTGACTATTCTTTAAGACAAAACAGAATAAAACAAAAAACTATCGGTTTGAAGGATAAAACTCCCTACTCATGAGTGACATTAACAAAATTTGTGTTGGTTGTGGGAACATGGGAGCCAGATTGGATTAGTTTGAAGAGAAAATAGCAGGTAACAAAATCAAAATCCATGTGTACCAAACTTCTGACATATTTGGCTCTGAATAGGAGCAGAGCAAAAGCAATATACAATCTAGAGTGATCCTGTGTTGTAGTTGGGGAATTTTGAAGCCTGCTTTTACTCTTTTAGAAATGGTCCAGCAGTGAGGAAAAGATGAATAAAGTAAGCAAAATGGTGGAACTGATGGAGAGGAGTCCTTGAGAATGTAAAAAATGATGGATTCCAGGATAAAAGTGGAGGTGCGGACCTTGGACAGAAGTAAGTCTACCAATTAGTAGAAGGGGTAAGCTATTTGTCTTGAACCCTGCCCTTCAGACTTAAGGCATTTTATCCTAAACTCCCTACTTCCCAATAAGCAATTTATCCTACCTTGCCAAGCCACAGTTCCCAAATAGATATGTCCAGGGATCCTCCAGGATAACTACAGTTAACTCTTCAGGTTTTCTTAGGATTAGTCACTTTGTTTCTAGCCATTTGAGGACTACTATCCCTACTTTGTTATAATTTATTCATTTATATAAGACTGTTCATTTTTCACAATAGTAATACATTTGTTTCAAGCAGTACTTTTGAAACTTTTGCAAAAGTTTAAGCATCTTGGAAAAATGCTGGATCACATTTTAGCTTAAATTTGGTCAATTCATTAGCACTGTGTTCCTTTGTAGCACCACGCTAGTCATTAATAATTTGTTCCCTTAAAAACAACTTCAAGTGACAGGATTATCTAGGAATGCACACATTTCATTGGCTCCTAAATTTTTTCTGCCAGTGAATCTTAGGATGTAGCCTTAATGCATTCATTTCTAATGACATGTGGTGATCAATGAGGCTGTAACAATTAAAGCAACTTGAAAGGTCAAAGGAGAAAGTAAAGCAAAGCAACAGAGAGCCAACAATTATAGAGAATGTCACCTAGAGGAGAAACTTGTGTACAACTTCAGTGATGTACACGCACACTCATATTTATGGCATTTGGTAAATGAACGGTGGCGACCCTTTGGGAGGTGTGCCACACTTCTGAATTAGAATGGTTTGTAACTGAACTTGAAGCGTGCCCCTTTATTATTCTCTTATTAGGAAAAATTGGCATTCTAGAAAATGATATTTGGCTATCTTTTTGAGGTTTGATGTAAATAGGAAAGTGGCATATAATTTTACGCTGATAATGTACAACTAAATAATATAGAGTTGACTTTTAATTCTCAAATCATTCTAATGGACATACAACAGAAAGCCACATGGAAGCAGTTATTAGTCATTCTTCAGAATACCTTTCCACAAAATCACTCTCAATTAATAGAGGCAACTTTAGAAATAAATTACTTAGAAACAATACTTAATGAAATAGGATAAGTTCTTTTCAAAGTATGAAGGGATTCTGACAATACTTATGGGATGAGTTGGATTGTGTTCATTTTCTGAAATACTAATGATTGTTGCTTTAAATATTTCTCAAAAGTGAGTTTGTCTCCGACTGTACAATTGACTCCCAACATTGGTTTACTTGTTTGACTGACACTAATTCAGTAATTTTATTACATCATGGTGGTCCACATCAAAAATAAGAAGCGTTTTTAAAAAATTCTATGTATCTAGCATTTCAAAATATACTCAATTAGATCATAATTCTTAAAGTTCAAGAAAATTAAAATCTATCACTCAAAATTGCTTTCAATATTCCAAGTTTCTCTTAACAAAATAATCCTACCACTTGTTTATTTTTATATTTATGCTCAAATAACAAACATAAAGATTTTCCAAAAATATGACAGTTATATACCTATTTTCTCATTTCGTCAAGATTTTGTTTAGTCTTTGTTCTTATGAGCAATATTGAAATTATGAACTATCCACTTGCAGTTTGTTTTCAATAAGTTTATATCAGCAGAAGAGACAGAATTCACCTCTTAGCAGTGATAAGAGGAGAATGAGGCAAATTATAAAGACACCATAAGTCAAGCTGCATAATAAGCAGGAGAAATTTCAAGCAGTAAGAACTTTTAGCTCTAAGTCAGGTATATGATTCTCTCTTTTATCAGGTGAGAGCACAAATAGCTTTTAAAACAGGACAAATTTCACATCAAATTAAAGAGTACGGGTAATGAAGGACAGCCTTTGGAAGAAAGAACCCAAGATTTTGTCTATTTTGGATCTATATTTTGTCTTGTTTAAAAAGGTGCTTAAAATCTATATGTGGACATCATCTTTTCTGAGGGAGTAGACCTTGGCGCCTTGCCGTTTGTCCACTTGGGTTTTTAGTACCCTGGGTTCACGGTAAGATGCCTGGCTATTGAGAGTTGACAGTAACTTTACTGCTGACCGCGCCCCAGTAAATGCTCATAGACACTATCTGCTGCTTCTGGTGCACAACTCATCGCCCCTTCAACTGCTGATGTGATGAAAAATATTACAAAATCTTTAGTCATATAGGTGACCTCCAGGATGAGCATCAGCTGCATAGTTTCAGCTTTCATTTCCATGGAATAATGATTAAATCTTTATTTCATGGAAAAACAAAAATTCTGATTTTAGTGAATGTAAGTACAACCAATACAACCAGTAGTACTCTGAGTCCCTCTACAGTGTGGATGAAAGAAGGAACTTTTTCTGAGATTTACTGTAGTCATTTTGTGTTGGGTAAAATATGTTCAGACTTTCAAGTAAAATGATGAAAAGTGACCCACTTTTTATTGTGTGAATATTTTACCATGTGTCTTAAAATAGCTTCTAAAGAGTAGTTAGTGATCAATTTATCAGGGCATTTGAACAGATGGAGTTAAAAAATTATAACTCAATAAAGCTTAATTTAGAGTTGGATAAATTATCCTATTATGATAACACTTTAAATTTCATTTTTCCCAAGTTAAAGGACGAAATTTCAGTCCTTCACCACATTTTTGTGTTGAATGAATACATACCATTGGGGAAAAAAGAACATAAAAATAGGTTCATGTTAGAAGGATATTTTTCTGGGCAAATAAATATCCTTTTAGAATAAAAATCAATTGCTTTTCTTCACTTTGTTCAAGTTAAAGTGAAATTATTATTACATTGGCATGTTTTTCTTGACACTGCTGACAGTGGTTAATGGAAAGATTAATGAAATAATGTACACATTTCATTAGAGAAACAAATCTTTATTTGCTGGAAAGTGGTTAAATCATTTATTTCTTTTTGTTTAGACTTCAGTGATTTTCCTGCAGTCTGAGCCAAAATGCTCTTGCTTTGGTTGGCACATGTTGAGTCCTAGGTTGTATTATCAATATCTTGGAGTCAGACTTCTTTTGAAAAGTAAGTCGCAAAACATTGCAGCCCACTGTGGTAAAAATGTTCTGATCGTCTCAGTTCTAATTGTTACTGAAATACGTCCTAGGGATAGCGTACCAACAATTTATGAAAGTGATAGGGTGTTTTAAATAATAGAAAGATAAGAAAATAACACACCTATATATGACATATAATTTGACATTGGGTCCATTTTTTTTTTACCAAGTTATAGTTATTTAATAAATAAATGGCAGTTGTATTAACTTATGTTTTAAAAGCAGTGCAGCAAATTCCTTGGAGCTAAGAATAAAAGAAAGAGGGACACTGATCCAAATTAAGTTACTGCTATAAACTTAATTCACTAATTATTGTCTTTTGGTTTTATCCTAAAAGTTATTTTTTTCTTATTTAGAAATATTTCTTATCTTTCCTATTTCACAATATCTTGACTGAAATTTTTCTCCCTGACTGCAAAGCTAGAAAAACGTTTACTAGCTGCTCGTTCCATTAAGTGTGCCCACATAACTAAGTTCTAAACAACAGAAAGCAAAAGGAAGCAGGAAGTGTTACTTCTAGTCCTATTTCATTGAACTGTCCTTTTATTCTCCTCCATGATGACCAGAGGAGACATGTATTTTCAGTAGAAATAATTGTGCTTTTTACTAACTTAATTTAAATATGTTTGATAGACAAGCTTTTTACAAATGGAAGGTTGGAGATTAGGGAACACATATGTAATGGACCTCAACAGAGTTCCTCAGATACCACATATGTATCTAAAGACTAGAAGAAAGTCAGGAGTGATCTGAATATAGAGGGAGTGCCATCTGTCTGGAGAGGGAGCCAGCCAGCATACCACCACAGAAGGTCAAAAAGAGATGTCTACCCTCACTCTCCACCTCATCTCATTTCCTAGACTGCTTCCCATGGTCTAAACCTGCAGGAATATGGAGAACTGAGGGCACCATATTAGTTTGCTAGTGCTGCTTAGTACCACAAATGCAATTCATTATCTCATAGTTCGTTAGACTAGAAATTCAAGATCAAGGTGTAGGCAGGTTTGAATACTGTTGAAGACCATAAGAAAAGAATTTTTTCTTAGCCTCTGTCCTTCCCTTCACACTGTCTTCCCTCTGTGAGGGTTGTCTGAGTATCCCAATTTCTCCTTTTCATAAAGATCCTATCCGTATTATATTAAGGGTATCCTTGAGGCTAGAATGGTGGTTTAGCAGTTACAATGCTTGCCTGGCACAAGTGAGAATGCGGTTCGAACCCCAGTACTTATACAAAGAAAGTGTTGGAGTAACAAAACACACATGGAACACTAAGTAAAATGGACCCCCCCTTTCTCTTTCTCTCTCTCTCTCTCTGTCCTTCTCTCTTTAAATAAAGGAGAGGGGACATCCTAATGAACTCAGCTGAGTTTATCTTTTTAATGACTTTATCCCCAAATAAAGTCACATATTCATAGGTATGAGGGGGTTAAGACTTCAACATTTGAATTTTGTGGGATCGCAAGTAAACTGCAAAATAGAGCCCATTGATATAACCCACATAAGTCAATTTCAAAGAACCAGAACCCAGAGGAAAAGATTGTACTGTGGATCTGGAGAGGCCCAGAAATATTGTGTATTTTGAACTAGCGTAACCTTTAAAAATATGAATGCTTATTTGATCATATTATTTGTCTCTGGATTTTAATCCACCAGTAGGTGTTGTTCCATGGGGTGCTGTTCCCAGTTCTCACTGTGGCATTCAGCATTCAATGACCTACCTGATGATTATTGCATTTTTACTCATTTATTTATTTATTTATTTCATTTATTTTGAGAGTGAGAGAGGATGAAACAGTGAGATAGAAAGAGAGAATCAATTTTTTTTATTTTTTCATCTGTATTTCATTTCTCCAACACTTAGTTGTGTATGTGCTGCTAGAATTTTAACTAAGGTCCTCACATATGCCAGGTAAACACTCCAACTGCTGAGTCACTGCTCAAGCCCCTGCAATTTTTTATTCTTTTCTTTCCCCTACATAAATGATCTTAAAATAATTCCTACCTCTTCTCTTTTGATACCTTTACATATTAAGGGAATTGCTCTTTCTATCATCATCTAATAGACATAACGTAATAGATACAGGCTTTGTGTTCAGTTTTATGTTACTAGAGAAAATGTTGATGTGGGATGTCATTTTTATATGTCAGACTTTCTACAGATTTAATGTTCACAAAAACACCATGCTCTTTTGTTTTCAAAATTGTCTATAATTTATTGCCTGTTCACAAGGCTGTACATAAATAATAGCATATGGATGATTCTCACTGAGGATGCTCTCAGAGTCTAGCTTGACCCTGTAGAGCTTGCTGAAGAGAAGCTGCCTACCTAATCCAACACAGGACAAAAACAATAAATTCTCCACGAGATGGTTCTATAAGTACTGGCAGAATTCCTGCACTTTACTTACAAATCAGTACGTTGACTGTGAGTTTGAGACTAAGACACAAAAAATGCAGTTTTTATTCAAGGCAGTAAATTTAAATGATAGCACTTAAACATATAAAACAAAACAAAAAACCCTCAAAGTTCCATAACAGAGGCGATCTTAAAATCCAAACTTAATTCTGCTTTTGAGACTCATATCTTACTTTTCTCAAGGACAAGGTAAATGGAAATAGTGACTTAAAATGAGAAGAAATTTCCAACATATCTTTATTATTAAATGCAAGACCAATTATTATAATTATTCATCAATGAATAATTACATTATAGTGCAATGTATGCTATGTTTTAAAAAGTGGCATACAGTATATTAATAATACAGCTAATATAAATATATAGTTATTATAAATATATCAACAGATAAGGGTAAAGTGCAACATTATATTTTCATATTTGTGTTTGATGGAAAATGCATGTACATGACTGGAGAAGTGGCTCAGAAGTAGAAGCCCTTGCCTGGCATGCATGAGCATGGGAGTTCAAACCATAGTATCACATACACAATTTAGTGTCAGAAAAACAAAACCCAGATGAAAAAATAAATAACACTGGCTCTCTCTTTCTCTCTCTTAAAAAAAAAGGAAAAATGCATGTGCAACTTGAACTCTCTCAGCATCTTGAGCTTGAATATATCTGTGGTATACAAAACCAGAATGGCAAATGCACACCCATTTCTGTTTTACTTTTTCTTTTTATTTATTTATTATCCTGGGGAATGAACCCAAAGTCAGCATGAGCTAAGGAAGAGCTCAACTACTGAGCCACACCCTTAGCCCTTTTTATTTTTTGAGACAAGACCTCAGTAAGTTGCTTAGGGCTTCATTAAATTGCGGAAGCTGACCTGAAACTTCTAATCCTCCTGCCTCAGCCTCCTGAGTAGCTGTGATTACAGATGTGCACCACCATACTGGGCTCTGCTTCACTTCTTGATATAGCACATGCTGTTGTTCAAAAGCCTTATTGTCACTGCTTTGTCCCATTGTCATTTTTGTTTTCATTAAAATATGCACATTAGTTATAACTAATTTCTCACCAAAGTGGTCTGAGTGTGTATTTTTTTAATATTTTTACTATACCAGTGTGTATTTCACCTGATTTAAAGTACTTCAGATTTTTCTCCCTGAGTTTTTATTTTAAACAATTACACTCTTTTATGAAAAGACCATGTTACTCTGTTGATCCACTTGTCTGTTTCCTTGTTCTAAAATATAATGGGCTCACTACTTTTTCATGGGGCATATTTGTTTTGTGCTTTCTGAGAGAAATGCACAACCCTATCCTAGAAGCTACCCTATCCTGTTCTTTTTTCCCTCACAGTTCCATTAAGAGCATCTGAGAAAGGACTGTGTTCAGATTCCAGGGGAAAGTCATCCTTCAGCAGAAACAAAATGAAAGAATGCAGACTTGCAAAAGGTTATGCTAATGGTCAAAAAATTATGGCCACGTAATTCTTGATTACATTGTACTTAAAATTGAAGATTGTCCCCTTTTTTCCTTCCAGTAATATTTTTAAAAGCGCAGAAAAATGAAATTAATGGATCTCCACTCTTGCTGTTTATGGAGTGTAATCATAGAGAAGAATATATTTGTATAAGTTTTTCTATGATAGTATTTCAAACAAACCGATGACCTGAGAAGAAGTATTTCTTAATTTAGATGATTTAGAACAAATAGGATGTCAGCTATTTTTGATAAAAATAAAAATAACAATACTAGTCCATGAAAATGGAAAAAAAAATCATAGTGACATAGATACATAAAAGAAAGTGATCTTGCTGGGCATGGTGACACAATTTGCAATCACAGTGACTTGGGAAGCCAAGGCAGGAGAATCACAAGTTTTAGGCCAGCCAACTTAGTGAGCCCCTGTCTAAAAATAAAAAACAAAAAGGACTGGAGATGTAGCTCAGTTGTAAAGAACCATGTGTATGTTTAATCCCCAGAACCAAATAAATAAGAAAAGAAAAGAAAGAGATTGTTTTGGGGTTAAGTGGCATTGTAATGAGGACATTGAAAATAGGTATTCTTAAGATCTTTAAATGTTTTGCACTTAATGTTTCCTTGAAAGACTTTAAACAGGGTTGGAGTGGTGACTCAGTGGTTATGTTGCTTGTTGGCATGTGCGAGGACCCTGGTTCAAACCCCAACACCACCTATACAGTGAAGTGAGGGAGCAAAAAAGGCCACATGAAAAAATAAATAAAAGTGATCTCCTCTCTCTTCCCACCTCTCTGTTTAAAGCAAAGTAATATAAAGACTTAAAATAATATTTTGTCACTTTTAAAATTCTGAACTGAACATATCATAGTAGAGACCTTTCTCAGATCAGAAGGCAGGAGATTTGAGTTATAATTTTGCTCCCCACTAACCAGCAATACGATCTTAAGAAATCTGCCAACCTTCTAGTACCTTCAGCTTTCCAAACTGCGGGACTGTCAAGGGCTGAATTATCTCCCACTGAAAATTCACACATTGAGCCAGGTGTGGTGGCTCATGCTTGAAGTCCTAGCCACTTGGGAGATTGAGGCAGGAGAATGTCAAGTTTGAGCAACTTAGTAAGATCCTGTCTCAAAATAAAAAATAAAAAGGTCTGGGGACATAGTTCAGTGGTCAACCACTCCTGGGTTTAATACCTAGTACCAAAAAAAAAAAAAAAAAAGTTAAAAAAATGCATTCATTGGAGATATAACCCCAGGTACCTTGGATTGTGATTGAGATAGCAGACAGAATTTTCAGCGAGACAGGGAGATAAAATTAGGTCATTAGGTTTGGCTTTAATTAAATATGACTATTGTCCTTAGGATGCACGCAGAGAAGATGTGAAGACACAGGGGCAAGAATGCCATCTACCTAGTTAGGCGAGAGGCCTCAAAAGAAATCAAAGCTGCTCCTACCTGGATTTTAAAATTGTAGGTTCCAGAATTGTAAGAAAAGTAATTTCTATTATTTGAGCCACTCAATATGTGGTGCTTTACTATAGGAGCCCAGCAAATATAATAAGCTTTTTGAGTTTTATGATCTTGGTAAAGCATCTGGCACATATGAACTATTTAATGTGTGATAATCAATGTGGTTCGTGTTGTTGCACGTCATTTATAATTCTTATCTTTATCTTATCTTAACCACATATCAGTTCTTTTAGGGTAGGAGACTGAACTCTAATATATTATATAGCACGCTTCAGAGGACCTGAGACTTTAAACTTCTCCAAACGTTTTTTAGCAAGGCCATCTTTGGCGTTGTGCCATTTTCTAGCTTGGTAGTTTTATATAGTTTTCATTATTTAATCTGTCTCTCTTTCTCTTTATGTAGTATTGTGGTATTAGGAATGGAATCTAGGGGTGTTCTGCCACTGAGCTGTATACCAAACTTTTCTAATTTTATTTTGATACAGAGTCTCACCAAATTGCTGAGGGTCTTGCTAAGTTGATGAGTTTGGCTTTGAATGTAAGATTCTCCTGCCTTAGTCTCCCGAGCCACTGTGATTACAGGTATGAGCTACTAAGCCTGGTTGTTTTTCACCTGCTTTTAAACCCATTTTCAACATTCCCTAGTCTGGAACAACTTCTCCTTGTGTACCTTGTCTTGCTTTAATTGCTTTTTGTTTTTTGAGGAGGAACTGAATATATTGTGTGATCGCTGCCACACAGCATTAATGCCCTGGCTGTCCCCTCAATGATGGCAGTCCTTTCCTGGGAGAATTTTTACCTTGGCTAGGATGGCAGTTCTCAAAGTGCACTGCTCTTAACATTAGTTATTTAGGAAGTACAAAGGCTAAAAAAAGATATTAAAATCTTACGTGTCCATGTCTTAAATTAAGCAAATAAAGTGGGACTTCACTAAATACCGTCTCTGAGGCCTTAAAATGCTCTTGTGCATGTGAGTACCCAGGTGTGGCATATATGATTCAGGCTTTTCCCAAGTTGTTTGGTAATTGATTGTTTTGATCAATTATCTGTAAGAATCTTCATTTCAGACAACAGGATTCATTAGTTCTTCACTAAGGAGCGCAGATCTTCCTTAAAACTTCTCATTTAACTTCTTTCTCAGTCTATGCTTAGACTTTCTGTTTTTTTGTATTATTGGCTTTAAATAAATAATATTTTACTCAATAATGGTATATTACTATAATCAAATAATTTATTCTGTCTATGTACTGGACCCTAGATGTGATATGTGTTTTAAAACCTCAACTAAATAAAGGAAAAAAAAAAGGTGGAAAGTGGTAGAACACATGACAGAAAAGCTTAAATCTATATTAGAGCTACTTCACTAAAAATCAGATGACGAAAAACAAATAAAAAGCATTTTGCTGCAATAGTACTGGGAAAACTGGCTATCAATATACAAAAGAATGAAACTAGCTCCTTCTCTCTCACCCTGAACCAAAACCAACTCAGAATGTACCAAAGACCTAGGAATTTCGCCAGAAACTATGCAACTACTAGAAGTAAATGTAGGGTCAATACTCCATCCAGCATAGAAACACAGGCAATGACTTTCCCAGCAGGATCCCAAAAGCTCAGGAAATAAGTCCAAGAGTTTATAAATGGGACAACATCCAATTAAAAAGCAGCTGCACAACCAAGGAAGTAATTAGAAATGTGAATAGAGAACCTACATAATAGGGGAAAATCTTTATTAGCTATTCATCTGACAGCGTATTAACATGTAGAGTAAGTAAAAAAAAAAACTCAAACAACTTTACACAAAAATCAAATAACCCAATTAATAAACAGGCAAATGAATTAAACAAATACTTCTCAAACAAAGAAATACAGGGTTGAAGTGGAACTCAGTGGTTATGGTGTTTGCCTGGCATGCACAATATGCAACTTGAAACACCAGTACCATGTACACAACGAAGTGATGGAGCAACGGAAGTCACATGAAAAACTAAATAAAATTGATTCTCATTCTCTCTCTCATTCTCACTGTCCCTCTCGCTTTAAAAAAAAAGAAGAAATACAAATAACCAACAAATATATGAAAAAACAATCATCATTAGCAAATAGGGAAATGCAAATGAAAGCTACACAATAATCAGAATGTCAGAATACAAATGACAATGAATGGTGGAAGTGATGTGGAGAAAACTGAAGACTTTTATACCATTGGTGGGATGGTAAATTAGTATAACCACTATGGAAATCAGTACGGAGATTCCTCAAAAGAGTAGGCAAGGAATCACCATATGACCCAGCTCCACCAATCCTCAGAATTTATCCTAAATAAAGAATTTACATCAGCATATTATATTGATACATACACACCCATATTTATAGCAGCACAATTCATAGGAGTCAAACTATGAATCAGAGTAGATGTCCATCAATGGATGAATGGATAACAGATAAGAAAATGTATGTGCGCATGTGTGCGCGCGTGCACACACACACACACAATGGAGTTTTATTCAGCCATAAAAATGAAATTATGTCATTTGCAGGAAAATGGACGGAACTAGAGAACATCATGTTAAGTGAAATAAGTCAAACTCAGAAGGTCAAGGGTCATATATTTTCTCTCATATGCAGAAGCTACAGAAGAAAAAGAAAAAGAAAGATTGGGGCGGGGTCTCACGAAAATCTAAGGAAGATTAGTAGGCTAAAGGGACCAAGGGATGGGAGCCAGGAAGGAAGGGGAAAAGTGTTGGGGAGTGATATTGGTTAAATTATATTGATATATTGTGTGCATGTATGAATATGTAACAAATCCCATTGTTATGTAGAACTATAGTGCACCAATTAAATATGTGGAAAGGGACTGGAGCCCTGGCTCAGTAGTATTGTCCTTCCCTGGCATGTATGAGGACCCACGTTTGAACCCCAGCACCAGGTACACAGTTGGGTGTCCAAGCAACGAAAACTAGATAGGAGCTGATTCTTTCTTTCTCTCTCTTGCTGCCCCTCTCTATCTAGAAAAAAATGTGGAAAAATAAAAATCATAAGGAGTAAAATAAAATTAGGAGTAAAAATATGTTGCACTTTTCAGATAGATAACCTGATTTATGTCTGCTGTTAATGTCTATTTGGGAATGGGGTTGCCTTCTAATGCAGTTTTTGGAAATACTAGAAATGTACACTAACTATTCTATTTGCTATGTGATATAATGAGTCCTTGTAAGTTTCTTCTTTATATTTCTGAATGTTCCAAATTTCTATGCTGGATATATTTTATTTTATTTATTTATCAAAAGAAAATAATACCTTATTGGATTTTTACAGCTCCTTTAAGTAAAAAATAGTTTGAGACTTACAGGACTTCTTAGCAAACCTGCTTATATAAGCATGTTGATAATATAACCATCCTAATATTTTCCCTTATTACACTTTTTTAAAGGCTATACAGAAAAGCTTGGTAAACATTAATTCATAAACAAGCACCTGTGAATACTAATCAGGATAACCTTGATTTTTAAGTAACAAGGACAATATCCAAAAGAATAGTTTTATACTTATGAGATTCAGTAGAAAAGAAAAGAAGTATATCTTATCGGATAAATAATCTGTACCTTTGTCCATCATTCACTCTAATAGCAGTGTTAATACTTTTCAATTTGGCTTCAGCAGCACATACGAAGTGGTACTATAAGAGAAAAACGTTTTTATTAAACAGATTTTTAGTATGAAATTACTGTTACATTTGACCTGAATTTTACAATTTATCAATATTTTTCATATTGCTTTTGGGAAACAGTGAGTTTAAAATTTAAGTAAATTAAGTAAAAAGTGCTAGAATTGTAATTTATAAATATGTTAAGTATTGCTTTCATATACATAAACATGTATGTATACACACACAAACACTTGTGAGTCTTCTAGTATTGTTCTGGTGTCTTTTCTGGTATTCTGTCGAACCTGGTTGAAAAAGGCTTCCTGGGGGCTGGAGCAGAGGCTTGTTTGACATGTGTCAGGACACGGGTTCAAACCCCAGCACCACATACACTACAAAGTATCGGAGCAACAAAGGCCACATGAAAAACTGAATAAAATTGATTCTCTCTCTTCTCTCTCTCTCTCTCTCTCACTGTCCCTCTCTCTTTGAAAAAAAGAAAAAGAAAAAGGCTTCCTGTTTTACTAGCACAAACAATTGCTGTTGGTAAATATTTTAGCATATTAGCAGTTGAACAGCCAAAAGATTCGTTAATACAATTTAGAGGGCAATGCTAATGTCACAGGAAGGGGGATTTTAAAGATTGTGAAAATGAACCACACATTCCAAGCTTTCTGATGCTTGAAGGCATCTATGGTGATCTGTGGAATGACTGCTACTGAGTAAACTAAGTTATGATCAAGAGATGAAAATCATGTCTATACTGGATATGACCAACTACCCCTGGTAGTTTCATTGGTGAGGGAGAGTGACGTTATTTCTTAGCATGTATGTGCCTGTATGAATATTGACTATTTTGGGACTAGTTTTCCCAAAAGACTTAAAATACTTCTATCAAGTTGACAAGGGATCTATAACTCATGTACATGTTTAAAAAAGTTGCATAGTGTTTCATACATCATGCTATATTTCAGGTGGTATATCCAAACCTTCACACAGAGGTCCAAAGATAAATATAATGTCTTTTATTTTAATTTTGTATACTGGGCCACTGCCACAAATTTTTTTCCTTTATCAATTTATCTACTGCAAATTGACTTTCAGAAGTACAATAAACAACAACATTAAGATTTTCAAAATAGACATTCACTTTATAGAAAAATCAATTTTATAACATTTGGTTATACAGTCCTCTCAAGTCATGTATAACTAAGTGAACATTGTTATTTATGGAATTAGTACTCTGTGTCCAAGATACAACCAAGTTTACCAGAGAGTACATTTAATACTTTCAACAGCAGGAGTAATAGTTTATATGCTTCTTATGTTTAATACTCTGAAATCTACTTTCTCAGTTGATAGTTATTTGAACTAAAGTGATAATGTATTTTTTTAAAGAGAGAGGGACAGTGAGAGAGAGAGAGAAAGGGAGAATAAATTTTGTTTAGTTTTTCATGTGGCTTTCATTGTTCCAACACTTTGTTGTGTATGTGGTGCTAGGGTTCAATCTTGCGTCCTCAGGCATGGCAGGCAAGTGCTGTAACTGCCAAGCCAACGCTCCAGCCCCAATGATAATGTATTGACTAATGGTGTAAATGTATAAGATGATCTTAATTTGTTCAAATACCCTACATAATTGTTGGTCATAAGTCAATACCTTTTTGTTTTCTTCAGAGCATTGAAAGCTAAACATTTATAAAATATTTTACATATCATTCTATTAACATGACAATTTTTATTTTATCAAAAATATCTCCTACATGATATATATACACATATAGATAAAAAATACCTACTGTTTATAAAATTATCACTCTACATTATAGAATTTTAGAAGGTCTTTGCAAGTGTAACTGACTGCTTCATCATAAAGCCAAATTAGAAATAAACAAAATTTTGTAACGAAGAAACCATTTCTTATTTCCATTATTAAAAGGTGGAAAGCATAGCTAATAAGTGGGATGGTTGGTATTTTAATGTTGACAATGAATGTATTTACTTATAGTTTGGTATGAGTACGAGCCAACGGAATACTTTTAAAGCATAACTTTGACATATTAAGCTTTCCTAAAACCTTAAGTTTTCTTCAAAGTTTTTTTAATAAACAGTTCTGCATTTCTAGGATTTGAATTGGCCTTAAATTATGATCACTCGGAAAGTGCAGCCATAAATACATCTTTTTGAAAATTGCAATGTAAATGCAGTCCCTATATGATTATACTTTAAAAATTGGTGTGGAAATTGGAACATAGTCTCACAAATCATAGCAGAACAGGAGAATCTAAAAATCATGATGATAGAACAACACTGAGATTTGCTCTAAATCATTCCAAAGAAGTAATAATGTGTAGTAGAAAGAAAGTGGTATTTTTGACTTTTATAAAACAATGAAATTCCCAATGTGCCATCTTTAAAACAGAAGAGCATGTGTCATATAGTCATACTCTGAGAACTTTGGTTTGTCTGAAGGATCTTTGTAAGGTGCAGGGAGAAAACAGCTAACTACTCTCATAAGATTTGTATGCACTAGATGTAATTCTATGTGTCTTACAATATGTTACTTTTATTATATTAACTACATAATACACGTTCATTTGCTAATTTAAACATCACAATAAATGAGTATGTACATTTAAACACAAGGTCCATATAGGGTCCTAAGCTCCTGAGTGCAGAGTTGGGAATCAAACCCTGAGAGTCCAGCTCAAGGTCAAGATTAAGAAATCTCATTACATTTTCTTAAGATAGAGACTGATAAATAATTTCAACTCAATAAATAGTATTAATTATTATTATAGACATGCCAATTTATATCATTCTTTTGTCATAAAATCAAAGGAAAATTTTTGCAAGTTTCTTCAACCATGAATTTTATATTTTCTAAACGTCCTGAGTATCAGGACCTATCATTACTAATTTTTTTCCATTTGAAAGTGTACATAGTGAAAAAACATTTGTATTTATGATCCATTTTTTATAAAATATTTTCACCCACAATTCCTATCGGTTCTAGTAATTACTCATGGTGATGCCTTTGATTAGAAATGTCCACAGAGGTGAAGGAACCTGGTTGAGTCAGATATTTTGTCATGGCAGTTGAGTAGCAGAAGAAAAATTGTGCTGAGAGGAAACATTCCGAAACATTTTGATATGATCAATGCTCAGTATTATATGTACATTACCATTTATTACTTTGGCTCTCCTAAGTTTTGCTTCCTCTCTTAAGGTGAATGGAGATTTCTTGTCTTACTTGAGAAAAATGCATAGAGCAGGGATAAGCCAATTTTTCTTAAAGGTCAGATTGATGCAGGTTGATAAATTATAATATTTTCTTATGTCATTTCATTTCTTTTTTCTGACTTTCACCTATTCTTAATATATTTGTAAGATACTGAAAACAACATAACAAACTGTATACACAGTTTGTCTTCTTTACCTGAGGATCTTGAGAACCTGGCATAGTTACTAGAGATAGCTATGTAGTTCAATGAATGAGTAAACAAACATAGAAATGAATCAAAATACTCCTGCTTCTACTATGTTTATATGTTGAGTTTATATTTACATCTACCATTGCACTAAATTCTCTGAATGTATTTTATTACTTAGGAAAGAAGAACATTTAGAGTATGGAAAGGTGGCTCAGCAGTAGAGTGCTTGCCTGGTGTCCAAAAGGACCATGGTTTGAACCCGAGCACCACATACACAACTAAGTAACAGAGAAACAAAAAACAGGTTAAAAAAAAAAGAAAAGCATTTAAATAAAATCAAAGTACTAGAAATTGACTCGTTTAAACTATAAGGTATGCCTTTATCATTCATAGAAATTCATGTCTATACTTACATCATATCATGAAAGGAATTGTAGGAAAAATACAGTTATTGTTTCATATACTAGACTCTTGAGCTAATTACCTTATTGCAATGATGATTGGGATGATATTGCTAAACTAGGTTTTAGAAGAGTCATATGAGTAATTTGTAAACATAATAATGCTGGGCTGAGAACAGACACATTTAAATCAAATTTGGCTTTCAAATTTTATTAACTGTGTAATCTTGGACTTTTGAAAAACATTTTGATCCTTTACTTTGAACATTATTTTACCATTCCTTTGATAAATAATAAAACTTTCAAAACCCTCTCTTCCAATTATTTTGAAATATATTTTATTGTTTTCTACACTTATTTGTTCATTATGTAATATATGTCTGTATCAAAACATCACAATGTACCCCATAAATATATTCAAATATTATGTATCAATAAAAAAGACTTAAGGTTAAAAAATCTACCAAGTTTTCAGTCAAAAATCTTATTTTTTTAACCTAAGAATTGCTTTTTACTCTTAAAAATTATTTACAACCTCAAAGAGTTTTAGAGGACGGGGCTATGCCTGTCAATATTTACAGAATTAAAAATTGAAATGTCCTTTAAAAATGAAAAAAAAATTGTAAGCACATTAGCCATAACAACAAAGGTATCATTTCTATGTCATAGGTTCTTTGGGAAATTCTACCATATAATTATGAAAAAAAAAGAGTGAAAAAGAAAATAACCTACTAACATTATCATGAAAACAGTCTTTTCAAACCTTCAGGACCTATGAAAGAATCTAGAATTACTTATGTAATGGTTCCCAGACCAGACCTGCCTTTGAGATTATAAAAAATAGTAGCAATGGTTAAAGTTGGGAAATTGGGAAGTGGAAAAGGATACAAGAGGCCAACACAGAAATATAAAGAAAATGAGATAATTTAAATTAATTTAAACTATATTCTCCTCTCTCTGTATAAATACTGAATAGGAAATTTAAAAAGTGGAACAAGAGAGTCTGATAATGGGTGTAAAAAATAGAGCAAAGTTTAAATTTTATTCTAAAAATAATCACTAACACAGGCAATAAACTTGCCTCAAATTTTGTTTAAATTAAATGAACTGAATGACTTACCTTTAAAGTACCGTTTTCAATAAACAACCAAATAAAAATTCCGTCTTATGAATTTAAGTCTTGCATGACACACAGCTGGAGTCCATAGAAACTGAAGGTCCGGAATTCTAGGGAGATGTTATTTCGCAGATTTAAAAACACATTGTGAAATTCTAGATAGGAATCTCCATAATAGCAAGCACAACTGAAATCTGTGGAGTCAAAAAGAAAATATAATTTAGGTTGGAATTAAATATACGATACATTGGATTTCACACTATTTATATTAGCATAAGAATTTCTGAAGTGGCTCATGTGACTCTTTCTATTCCAAGGTTGGGCACTTATTTCCTTCGGTATGGTCACAAAGTGAGTAACCACATATGACATTATATCACTATTTCTTTGAATTTAAGAATTTCTATGTAAAGTCTTATTGGAAGGCAGGCATATCTAGATAATTAATTTTGAACTGATTTTACTTAGATTTTACAAGTCTATAGAAATAGGAATGTCTTCTAAAGATGTCCTTGTATTTACTGTTTCTACAAAATCTTGGTATAAAATTTTGATTAGGTTATTTTTGCTTTTTTAGTGGAGTTGGCTTATGATAGAATAATAGAGATTACTCAAAAGCAGAGATGTCACTTTTGTATCAACATTCTATATTATTTGAGTTTTTTCATAAACTTCCACCTTGCCTTCTTAATAGTATTTCCATTAACTATAATATTTCAAATAAAATTTGAATGTATTTCAAGCAAACTATTTCGATAATTTAATTTCTTAAATTTATAAATATATGGTTAATGAAATCCACATAGCTTATGTCTTAGAATTAGTTGCTATATACTTTATTGTATTATTTAGGGTATTCTTAAACTATCATATTTATTTTATTTTAATTATAATTACAAATTTAAAAAATTAAATTTACAAATTAATGTATCACTGTAGCATTTCATGTACATATATATTATTTAAAGTAACTTTTTGCTTGTAAATATTCGGTTGATATTGGGTGGTGTCTTTGAAATAATGGATTGATCTCCTTTCATTCCCTATCTTCTATTGCTCCAACTGTTCTTTTTTAAAAACTTCTAAATTACTTATTCTTTTTAATTAATATGAAACATAATTCATGAAAATATGAGTTTTACTGTGTTATCCACCATAGAAAACACTCCTTTTTGAAGCTATACTTTTGAACTTCAACGATTCATATATGTGGAGCAATGCTCAAATACCATTTTCAACGAAGCTTTAGAGACAATCTTCATGCTGAATTTTCAAACCTGCTATAAACTTCTAAAAGTATCAGCTAAGCCTCAAATAATTTTTTCCTTTTAACCAGCAATAAGAAGGCTTGAAATACTGACAGAATATGTTTGAGCTTTGTAGAAATGAAAGTATGTGTGTGTGTTTTAATCAAGGAATTCATTAGTGAAGCCTAGCTCACTAATGAAAAGGATTGAAAGCTGAACAATGTGCTTTCAATTTTGACATGCTAATCTTTTTGTTTTTATGTGATATAGACATATTTTTCCTTAGAGAGAAAAAGATAATGCTCAAAACAATATATTAGAAATTTTAGACATTATATCGCTTTTAAGGCTTCAGACATTTGTTTGAGTGAGTTGAGAATGCAAACATTTTTCATTTGACTTAAAGTTCAGATTGTGAGAGTGTAAACTATTTTCAAAGACTAACTTTACAATATGAATATATATAATACTGATGAAATACAAAAAAGCCCCCTAACATTTCAAACACTTTAGAAATAAATATATGGTCCAATGGACAGTTTATAATTCAAAATGTCTTTAATGAAATTCCAGTTAACTAAGCAAATGGGTGTATAGTGGGCAACATTGGTACTGTGTGGGGAAGAAATCCTCAAAATCCAGTTCTATTATTTTACCAGATATTTCGTGACTAATATCCGGCCGTCAGTTAGTTAGACTCTAGGTGCTGCATTATGTATCCTAGCTGGAGATCTCAAAATTCATTTCCTGCTTTCTGCTTCAGTTTCTCCTTTTGGGAGGGAACTCTTGCCTTTGTATCTAGCAGTTCATAGTGAATTTAAAGATGAGACTAGCCAAAAACCAAATGTATTTGAATCTTGGTTGTTGCTAGGTGAGAAGCTGGCAAAAGTTTATTTCTGACATACAAATGTGTGGGCAACCTTTACATATTAACCTGTAGTTACTCCCATGGTATGAGAATAAAGAAAATTTAAAAGCTTTTTTAGAGAAAAATCAGGATTCAATGAACCTGTGTATTCCTAATCCACAAAGAAAGGCTTGGAATAGAATAAATACATTTTAAAATAAAGGAATCCAACTGATTCTGAAGTACATATGTGTCTATATGTGTGTAACTACATATATGCATATATGTAAGAATCAACAAAGTAAAATAAATATGTATAATATTTAGTTCTTTGGTAAGCATGAACATTTACTCCAAAACTACATTTTTAAAATAAAGGTATGTTTAGAAAAATACTAAATTAATCTTAGCTTACTTTTTGATATATTGGTTAGCAGATAACAAAACTCTAAATAGATTTAAAAAAACAGTCTTTTTCATACTTTATGTTGTGTATATATAATTAAATGTGAAAGTTGTGGGGCTGGAGTAGAGGTTTAGCAGTATTGCGTTTGCTTAGCATATGTGAGGACCTGGGTTCAAATCCCAGCACCACACCCAACTAGGCGTTGGAGAAATGAAAGCCACATGAAAAATTATTTAAGTTTATTTATCTTTCTCTTTCTCTCTCACTCTCTCTCTCTGTTTAATAAAAAAGAGAAAGTTGTAATATTGTGAGGAAATAACTAAATACCACGACTTTACACAGATTTATTGTTTGGTGATGATTCCATAATCACCAAGTATTTATAGTAAATAATAGATTAGACCTATTTCTAATAGGTTTTGTTAATATCAGTTTCATCCATGAATCTTCATGCAAAAAAAAAGAGTGATCATGTATTCTTCTTCAGAGTCTGTACCCTAGGTAAATGTTAAGAATTGTTTTGGCATCTGAACTGCAAGAGGGAGCTGGGCATGGTGACGCAGCTCTGGAGGGTTAGGATTAGGGGAAGGTACACA
Source organism: Aplodontia rufa (assembly GCA_004027875.1). Taxonomy (NCBI): domain Eukaryota; kingdom Metazoa; phylum Chordata; class Mammalia; order Rodentia; family Aplodontiidae; genus Aplodontia; species Aplodontia rufa. The sequence continues at coordinate 49,357 of PVKS010003026.1, forward strand.
CATCTGGAAGCAGATACATGAGGACTGCGAATTTTAAAATTCTAGACCAGCCTCAGAAACTTAGAAAGGCTCTGTCTCAAAATAAAAAAATCAATGGGTTGGGGATGTAGCTAAGTGGTAAAGCCCTGCTGGGTTCAATACCCAGTATCATAAATAAATAAATGCCATTATTTCATGTTTCTCAAAAATAGTTTATGGGAAATAATTATGAATATTTGTGGTATGTGTGTTTTGTACTACATGAAATATTAGTTTGAGAAAAACTTTACATATAACATTTAAATGTAATTCATAGAGAAAGTTTTACTACACTCTTCATTAAGAAACCTATGTCACATCTTGATTCTCGACTCTATCAGTAAGAAGACCAGCAACAACAAATTAGCCATGGATGCTCTCTATGACTTGGTTCTCTAAATTTATTTTATTTCAGGAGAGAGGAGCTTGAATTTTTTCACTACAAAATACTTTCCATGTTTAATGATTTATATTTCCATGTTCTACAAATTGTCTACCTAACCTTAAAATATAACTTTAGATAAGTTTTAATTCCTCTCAATTAGCTTAATATCCATGAATATAGCAGAAGAAAATAGGAACACTATCATTTACTCACTGTTTACTACGTGCTAGGTTTTTTTTAATTGGGGAGTAGTAATTATACAGAACGATAAATTTCACTGTGGCTTATTCATACATGCATATAACATGATTTGATCAGTGTCACTTCCCAATACCTCCCCTTCCCCTTCCGGCAGCAGATATACCATTGGTCTCCCTTCTATTTTCATAACACCTTTTTTCCCCTCTAGTTTGCACATATAAGAAAAAACATCCAGCACCTGTCTTTGAAAGTCTGACTTCTTTTGCTTAACATAATGCTTTATAGATCCTTCCACATTCCTGTAAATATGCAAATGACACATTTTTCCATCTTTATGGCTTAAAACAACTCCATTATACATATATTCTACATTTTCTTTATTCATTCATTAATTGATGGGCACCTAGGCTGAATTGTGAATTATGTGAATTATGTGTGATTTATGTGAATTATGAATTGTGAATTATGCTGTGATTAGCATGGGTTTGTATGTTATCTCTAAAGTGTTCTGATCTTAATTCTTTGGGATAAATACCAGGGTGTGGCATAGATAGGTCGTATGGTAGTTTTAGTTTTAGTTTTCTGGGAAGCCGCATATTGAATTGCATAGTGCTTGCTCTAATTTACATTCCCACCAACAGTGCTATGAGTTCCCGTCTGTCACCATCCTCAAATAGTATACATTGTTATTTGTATACGTCTGCCATTCTGACGTAGTGAGATGAAAACACACGCAGCTTTGATTTGCAGCTTGCTGATGGTCAAAGATGCTGAATGTTTTCATACATTGTTGACATTTTGTGTTGATTCTCTTGAAAAGTGTCTGTTTAGCTCATTTGGCCACCTATTGAATCTGCTCTTTGGGGTTTTTTGGTGTTGAGAATTTCTGAGTTTGTTAAATGTTCTGGATATTAATTCTCTGTCAGAAAAGCAGCTGGCAAAGATTTCTCTCCCATTCTGTAGGCTCTTTTCACTGTTACATGCTGGGTTTTATAAGGTGCTTTACATGTGCTTCTTGAAATGTTGATATTTTAACCAGGCAATTTAAAAATTTATGCTGTATGAAAATGTTCTTGTTCTTGTTATAGGAACTAAGCATATTTCAAGATAAATTATTATTAAATATTTGTTTCTTTTATAGATTTTCACAGATTGATTAGTACTTAGAATGTAAGCCAAAGACATAATTTACAGAGAAAGTTTAATTTTATAATGATAAAATGCTTACACACAACCAAGAATACTGAAACTTAAAGCTAGACTACACAGTTTAATATTTGCAGAGACCTCAAAGTGTAGCCAAAGGAAACACATAGTAAATATAAAGTTACAGAAGCAGAATTTAAGAAAATAAATGATTGCAATGAAAACTCAAGGAGAACTAATTGAGTAGTTGAACAAGTTTTTCTCTGGAAGCAATCAACAATCTTTGAATAGGAAGCATAATATGAATGATCATAATATTTTTCTTTCACTGGCAAACGGTGATGGATTATCAGGAAAATTTTCTGTAATAGCAACCTGTAAGGAGGGGAAGTATCTATTTTTAAAATAAAAATCAAAATATGCCACTCCTTTGTTTATCAACCATTGCTGCCAGTTGCTTTGTGCAGAATTTTTTCCAACTCCCTTTGTGCATTTGTCTTGTAGAGTAGCAATTACTCTAGGATAACGTGCAGAACAGTCATCCTCCCTTCTATTCATCTGCACTGTCAGTTCTGCCGTACTTCACCTTGCCGTGCCTGTGCCTGTGCCTCTCTTTCTGAAATCAGATCCTTTGAACAGATCATCAAGTCAAGCCAATCAAACACCGAGTTCCCGAGTTCTAGGACTCATCTTCGCAGTGGGTAGGGTGTTTTCTGCATGTTGCCCTCCATCCACAGGCTTGTGTGGCTCATCCTGTGTCCTGTGCTTTCTTTCTTTTATGTAGACATTAGCATCATTTATATATGTAAACATCCATCTAAATTGGATAAAATCTCTTATCATAAACTCATTTCAGTTCCATTAGGTTTATTAAAAAGTGTAAGTAATTGATATCTGTGATACTTTAGCTTCCTATACATAGACATGGTATATGTCTCAATTTTTCTAGCATTTCTAAAATAATTTTAGAAGTGTTTAAAAATTTTTATAAAGATCATATGCTTATTTTCTCAGGTTACATTCCAGAAATCTTATGAATTTGTTACTACTTTAGTTTTTTAATAATACAATTTCAATCATTATTTTTGCATATGAAAAATAGTTGTCTATTATACTGAGGAACAATGTTGAACTCTCCTACTTTCAATAATACTGTATAATATGTGAGTAAGGAGAGTTTTATTTCTATTCTTTCTAATTCTGAAAATGCCTTATTAGCTTTTTACCTTGCCTAGCAGCATGAGGAAGAAAAACATTGAATTTAAACAATGATAATGAGATTCCTTTACTTGTTATGATTTTCAGAGAAGATTGTTAAGCTATCACCTTTGAGCATGTTTTAATACTTTATTAAACAAAGTGCCTTTCAACTTACTAAAAAACTTTCAATTCTATGGCTGGAGTGGTGGCTCAGTTGGAATGCTTTCCTGGCACCCGAATATCTGGGTTAGAACCCCAGCACCATATACACAACTAAGTGTTAGAGAGACAAATCCAAGATGGGAAAAAAAATAAAGCTGACTCTTTCCTCTCTCTCACTGCTCTCTTCCTCTCCCTCCCTATCTAAAATAAAATAAATAAAAATAAAAAACTTTCAATTCTAGTTTGTTTTATCACCTATTGATATGATTATAATGTGAAAAAGACTGAAAAACCATTGATATTTCATATTAATCCACCATTTTATCCCTGTGATAAACCCAATTTGGTCGTGATGCATGTACATGTGTGGATCTCATTTGCAAAAATTCAAAATTACGATATTTGCATCTATGCTGAAGATTGAGAGTACCTTTGAATTTTCATTTATTTTAAAAGTAATATTTTACTTGGATTCGTTAAATAAATTTGGGAAGATGAATTTCCTTTTATAATCTTTGGAAGAGTTTTCTTTTTGTGTCTTACAAAATGTGATTCATTTTTCAAAAATTTTTATTGGTGTATTATAAGTATGCATATAGTGGGATACCTTGTTGCACATCTGCACATGCAAACTATTTAATAGATTAAATTTGTCAGTTTCATTGTGGAGTACCTGGCTTTTACTCCCTTCCTTTCTCAAACCGGTGTCCTTTTTGTACTCTACTGGTCTCTTCTATTTTCATGAATGTTTTATCACTTTTATTTGTTTTATTTTTTATTGTTTGTTTGTTTCATTTTCTTCTTTAACTCTGGAGGAATTTTTCTTAACTCATCACTCAAATTCTACATCAAACTACAAAATTATTATTGTACAACATTCTAAAATAATAACAAAAGATTTTTGCTTTAATATACTGGTTAGGAGTAAAAATGTGGTATAAATATTCTAAGAAGGCTAAGTTTGTTTTGTTTTGTTTTTAAAGAGAGAGAGAGGGAGAGAGAAAGAGAGAATCTACTTTATTTATTTTTTCATCTGGCCTTTGTTTCTGTGACACTTAGTTGTATATGTAGTGCTGGGTCCTCGCACTATCTATGCAAGCACTCCAACTGTTGAATCAATGAGGCTAAGTTTTAATATCAATTTAGTTATTTACTACATGTTATCTTTGAGAGGATGTTTTACGTTTCCATCTCCCACTTTTTCTTATAAATTAAGGGTGACAGTTATACTGAACTTGTAATTACAACCAATCTAATTTTATGGTTATAATTGGGGTTACCAGATTTTGTTCCAGTTTTTGTTTGGAGGAAGAAAACCTTCTCTTACAGTGAGTCACACAGATTTGCAATTATAGGCAAATGCTCTCAATTTTTGAAGTGTGGCATGTGGCACTGCCACATTAAGCAGATCTGGGGAGAGCCCTGAATCCTCCATGGTGGTACATAAAAAACCCTTGTTTTCCACTTTTTCTAAGATCAGCTGATGTTTTTACTATTTTTTTTTTTTTACTGTTAAAGCTGTTTGATAATGCATATGAAAATGCAGAGTTCATTGTCCTTTACTCTTTACATAATACTTTTAACTGCACCATCCAATTGGATTCTCACCTCAGTCGGGAAGCATGTAAGGCTGTGTTATGATCCTCATATTTTTACAGTAAGAAACTGAGATCTAAGGAAAGTAATTTGATCAAAATTACAGAAATTGGACTGGAGCAGTGGCTCAGTGGTTCCAGCGCTTGCTTGGCAAGCTCAAGGATGCAGATTAGAAACCCAGCACCACATACACAAGTGTCAGAGCAATGAAAGCCACACAAAAAGCTAAATAGAATTGATTCTGTCTTCCTCTCACTGTCCCTGCCCTCTCTCTTTTTAAATTATAGAACTTAGCTACAGGTTTCTTTCCTGAAAGCATGTCTGTCTGTGTGAAAGAGATTAAAAACGGGGCGGGGTGTGTGTGTGGAGATTGAATCCAGGAATGCCCTAGCACTGAGCTACATCTCCAGTCTTTAATTTTCAGTTTGAGCGTGGTTCTCACTAAGTTGCTCAGACTGGCCATCAACTTTTGATCCTTCTGCTTTAGCCTCCCACAGTGCTGGGATTATTGCCCTTACCACTGCACCCAGAAAAGCACATGTTCTTTAGCACCAGTTTTAACTTGTGTTAACAAGATACTTATCAATTATGTAAAATATAGTGCCATAGTTTAGACATGAGGTGGGTGTCCTTCTAAAGCTCATGTGTGAGACAAGGCAGGAATTTTCAGAAGTGAATGATTAGATTAAGAAAAGGTATAACAATCAATAGATTAATCCACTGACATGAATTTAACTGGGTTGTAACTATAAGTAGATAGGGTGTGGTTAGAGAAAGAGAGTCACTTGGGTGTGCCTTTGGGGTTTGTATATGGTCCCTGTGAGTGGAGCTCTTTTATTCTCTCTTTGCTTTCTGCTAATCATGTCCTGAGCTACTTTCCTCTGCCTAGCCCTTCTGCTACGATGTTCTGCCTCACCTTAGTCCCAGAGTTTAGGAGTGGGCTGAGCATGGACTGAACTTGTGAAACGATGAGACAAAAAAAAAAAAATTACTTCCTGTATGTTGTTCTTATGAGTTCTATTGGTTACAATGATGAAAAACTAATTAAAACATAATATTTGCCTTTCTTTATAAAAACAGTTATTTGAAGCAGGGAGCATAATCATTGGTAGAGAATTTATAGAGCAAGTGTGAGGCCCAAATACTCATTTCTGAGTGGTCCGGTGAGGATTCCCATATTGAATTCTACATTAAAAGGATGGCATATTGATTAATATTGGTGAGTATAACAGAGTACCCCAAAATGCTATACAAGGTAGCTTTGTGTATTGCCTTTTTATTATAAATTGATAAATAATAAATAATAAGCAAACTCAATGTCTGGAATAATTATTCAATAAAGGTACTTTGAAATTAAATTATATTCAGTCTTTGAGTGACTTGTGTGATCGTCCTTCTCTTCTTTCTGCTGTTTTATGTGTAAGGAGTATCGTATTCTATATGGGATTGGCTAGAAACCTGCAAACTATATAAAGCATTGATGCCAGGAAAGAAAACATAAACAGTGAAAGGAGAAGGTAACAACACTGGGGAAACCTTATTGCCTCCTTGAAACTTTCATCCCCTTGGTCAATTTGTTTACAGAGAAAACAGAAAAAATTCAAATTCTGAAGTTTTTCTGAATACTCTCACTCAAATTTAGGATATATCCATCATTTCCATGCTGAGAAGTCACTGTGTTTACTTCTTCCCTGTGATTTCAACAGATTCCATTTTCTATTTAGCAGAGGGGTGATAATAAAATATGTAAAAATATGTCAGGTGAATAACTTTATCAATGCATATCATCATAATAAACTCTATGGAATAAAAACAGGTAAAAATTAAGAAGTCCTGCAATATTTCCTATTTGTTAAAAGCCATAAAATATGGATTATAATGGCTGTCCATAATACATCTGGGAATTAAGTAGTTATTTAACAAGATCTAAGAACTAATTGTTGATGTATGTTGTTTGTTTAATTTCTAGTAAAATAAAATACTAATGCTATTACAAGTACTATTTCTTATGCAACATAACCAAATAATCTGTCTCAATCTGCTATAGTAAACAAACTCAATAACCTTCTTAATTTTCCAGATATATTTCTGCTTAGTGCAAAATATAAAGAGTGAAATATTTTCCTTTTGTTTAGAAAATAGAGTAATTATTATCCACTCATATGTGATTAGATGGAATCTTATATACTTTATTTTTACTTACTTAATATTGTTTTTAAATGTACTTTAATTTACAATTTATAATATTACTTAAAGATTGCCTACTATTTAATTGCCCTCCTCAAGCTGTCTTGGCAATTACCAGCTTTAATTCTTTACAATGTTTAGATTTTCTAATAGATAAAAGTAAAGGTGGTAATAGGAATTTTCCATATCTCACCTTACTCCTAGCAATCAGCTTTTAATTAAATGTAATTCTCAACTCTTCACCTGATCTTTCAACATTGCTGGAGTTTCAAGACTGATTTCATCTCTTAACCAGCATTTGGCCACAGGCAAGAGTACAAAAGAAAAGACTCATAGTTTATGCAATTGTGGGACATAGATACAAGGTAGAGTATATAAATAAAAAATACATAATACCATATTGTACACATACAAACATATGTACACAACACACAGAGAATAATCTTTAATATGACTTCCAGTCATGGGCATGATTCTTGCATTTGGCCATTTTCTCTCAGTTGTGACAAGCTGGAGGGTTTAATTTGAGAGTGCTACATGTAGGGAACTGCAAGTGTTAGCCACCTACACTTTAGTATCTCTTATTGACCCAAAAGTCCATCTTTGAAATAAGGCATGAATTATATATATATAGGTTATCTTTTTGCACTTATTTTCATTGTGTGGTAGTATTCCAAGCTACTTCCAGTCACTTTCAAATGAATTATGGAGAAAAGATAGAAAAGAGGACATAATTTTCATTGGAAGATCGAGGGGAAGGTTTATAAGAACAAACTAACCACCCTACCATGGAGATTGGCAGCCTGAGAAATTAGGGTTAGAAAAGAGGAGTAGTGGGGGTTGACAGGTATCAATGCTGGAAGTGGCATTAGTTGAAGTTGAGAAATAGGAATATTAAATATAGTCTGTTTCCTTAGACATTTTTGGAAATGTCTCATTTCCTTATATTTTGATAACTTGAAATTCCAGTTAACTAAGAGAAATACACATTTATATTATTGAAAGATAATGTAGCTAAAACAATAGTTTTAACAGAAAGAAAAATGGGTCTGGACTCAGAGGACCTATTTTAGATAGAAACTGAATACTTCACACTTGTATAAATCTGGGGAACAATGTGATAACTCATCTTTATGACAATTTTCATATAGGTCAAATTGTCAACATGATGGTTTGCAAATTTAAGTTTTGCTGGTCACATAGTTAATGTTGATTTATTTTCGATTCTAAAAAATGATTCAGAACTAATATTATTGTGTAAAAGAGCAAAGTATTCTTACCTTTCCTTAAGGAAAACAATAAAGGTCCATTGCAAAACTTTGAGATATTTTACATGATTTAACTATATTCTGCTTGCAAATAAATGGACAGATAATCAAACATTTTAAAAATAATAACTTTTTATAATAAGCTTTATACATGTCTAAAATCATAATAAACACTTGCCATGTCTATTTTCCTAAGTTAAAATACTTGTACTTCACAATTTTATTGAGGAGTAATTTTATTCTGTAAATTAAAATACATCCTTTTAATTTAAAAATGGATTAAGATAAAGATGTATTGATTTAATTACACTGAGTGACTTAATGCTTAGAGAACAAGTTGCAATAAAACGAAAAATAAAAACCATGCATTTAATTGGGAAAATATCTTGCAAAGATTTGAAGCTTCTTGTCATTTGTACGTCCCTGTACATCTCAGTGGGCTCAGTGGGTTCTTCAGGATAACCTGACATTTCAAGGTTAAAAATTAGTCTGATTTCATTCAAGGGCTGCTGGATATGTCAGCACAGAGATGTTTTGGTGAAAAATGTGCCAACTCTAAGACATTTAAATAGTGGGAGTTTTACTCCACTTTCACTTAACACTTCAGTTATCTGGTGATGTCACTTCTTTAGATTTCTGTGTATGTTGTGCCATAAATCACAACACTTCTCTACTTTGTCTACTGCCAATTGTACTTCCCAAATTCTCAAGTTTTCTAAGCTTGTTCGTTTGGTTTTCAGCTCCCAAAATTTTATGAGTGTTTTCTTTACCATCATTAAAGTTATATTAATGCATTTCTAATTAATAAAATTCTTGATTCATTATTTGTGGGATTTCAGGAGAGCACACAAGTAAATCTATATAATTAATTCATTACCTTTAAACAGAATACTATTTTTTTGTTAGTTTGTTTTTTCAGTTATTGGAATTCTTCTCTACATTCCAACATAATCAATTTAAGTACAGTAACAGTCAGCTTTGGTTTTCTTTTTTTTTTCACCAGGGATTGAACTCAAGGGTGCTTAACCACTGAGCCACAACCCCAGCCCTATGTGAGGACTCTCTCTCCCTATCAAGACTGTATGATGTTTCCAATCACTGATTTTTGAAAATGCAAGTTTATCAATAGATTCAATGCCTGTTGAGCTTGCCTTCCTTGCAGGGCAGCCAGTACTCTACATCATGGCACACTTTATTACTTTCTGTCTACATATCCAAAAAGAAGTGAAACTGTAGATATTGATATTCTAGAATCTATTCCTTTGGAATAAGAGTTTGGAATGTATGACTTCATATAATATCGCAAAGAAAAAACTTCATTGGTATACCTGATCATGTGAATTTTTCAATTTTTTTAAGTCATGTGGAGGTGGGGGTTATACAATTGAATGCATAATTTGGTGAAAATTTTAAAATAAATTCTATCTTGAGGGCTGGAGCAGTGGCTCAGCGGTTACGGCGCTTGCCTGGCATGCGCAAGTACATGAGTTCAAACCCCAGCACCACGTACACAATGAAGTCTCAGAGCAACGAAAGTCATGTGAAAAACTAAATAAAAATTGCTTCTCTCTGTCTCTCTCTCTCACTGTCCCCTCTTTCTTTAAAAAAAAAAAATTCTATCTTGATTCATTTTATATATAGTGCTGTTATGGGTGTAACTAACTTAAAACAGAATCAAAGATTTCAAGTCACAATGTTTGGTTATTTTCTAAGTCTTAACAAGAAACTGTCATAATTGAATAATCAGATTTGAATACTTAAAGATTCTGGGAGTACGTAAGTCAAGCTATGCCTAAGAGCATTTATTGTTGGACAAATATATATTGAATAAAATATTTTAATAAAATCTTTAAATGTTTGGTTGAACTGATAAAGGGACAGGAGGTCAATCTTGGTAAGTAAGTTTTATGCACAACAATGAAGTGTAATGAATGCAGATATTCTCCTGAAGTGCGATTTTCTTTAATGAATTCTGGGAATATTAAATTTCCCTTTTGATGGTCAAATAGGGCACATTTGAAACAAGAGTTGAAAGCTTTCATTTAAAATAAGGACCAGCTCAAAGATGCCCACTCTTTCCACTTCCAGTCAACACAGGACTGAAAATCCATTCTTGTTCAAATACGCAGGAGAAAGAAAAAAACGGAATTCAGACTGGGAAAAAAAAGATAATTTTACCTTATTTTCCAACAACATGATCTTATATATAGAACACCCTAAAGACTCCACCAAAATAACTTAGCAATAAGAAATGATTTCATTATAGTAGCAAGTACAAACATATGCTGAATTATCCAAAAAGGAAACCAAGAGACATGTCCCATTTATAATACCTACCCAAAATAATAACATACTTATGATTAATTTAATCAAGATAAAAAATACCTAGGGTTGGAGTGGTTGTTCAGTGGTTAAGGTGCTTGCCTAGCACACGTAAGTGGGTTTAAACACCAGCACCACATATACAACGAAGTGTCACAGCAACAAAAGCCACATGAAAAAACTAATGAAATTGATTCTCTCTTTCTCTCTCACTGTCTTTCTATCGTTAAAAAGAAAGACTTGAACATTGAAAACTATAAACCATTGATGAAAGAATTTAAAGCTAGAAAGATACCATGTACTTATAGATTGGAAGAATTAAGATTGCAAAAACGACTAACTTTGCAAAGTGATCTATGTGTTCAATGTAATTCTTATCAAATTCCAAAGACATTTTTCACTGGAATAGAAAAAAATCCTGAAATCTGTGTATCTCAAAGCAATCTTGAGATAAAAAAAGTGGAGGTATCATATTAACTAACCTCAAAATCTATTGCAGAGATACAATAATAAAACAGCATCATAGTAATGCAAAAATGGAAAGATAGAGGAATAAAAATAGAGTATCTAGGAATAAATCCATACATTTATGGTCAATTGGGTTCAATAAAGGTGACATAATATATAAGGAAAGGACAGTGTAAAGTGATGTAGAGGACAGGGTATACTCACACGAAGAAGAATGGAATCAGCCCTATCTCACTCAATGTGTTTAGACCAACTGAACAGTGTAAGAGCTCAAAAACTGCCAAATTATGGTAAGAAATTATATGGAAGAAACTTGATGCCACTGGTCTGGGAAATATTTTTTACATGTCCCCCACAGAAAAATAAGTGAGGAAAGTAGACAAATGGAATTCCATCAAACTGAAAGATCTTCTGCACAATCATGAAAACAATCAAAAGGAGACAAACCACAGAAAGGTAGGAATCATCTGTAACCATACATTTGATAAGAATCTAATATGTAAAAAATTAGGACCTCAAATACAATATCAAGAAAAAACCTAACTTAAAAATCAGAAAATGACTTAAATAGATGTTTCTCCATAGAAGACATGCAAGTGGCCAAAAGGTATATGAAAATTGCTGAGCATCACTAACCATCAGAGAAATGCAAATTAACATTATGAGATATCACCTCACACCTATAGGGATGGTTATTGCCAAAAGAGACCACAAAAATAAGTGTTGATAAGAGTATGGAGAAAAGTAAAACATTTGTGCATTATTGGCAGAAATGTAAATTAGTACAACCATAATCAAAAACGGTATGAAGATTCCTTTAAAAATTAAAAAATAAAGTCACCACATGACAAACCAAAGTATTGAGCATTTTTTTTAAAGGAAATGGTATCAGTACATAGAAGAGGCTTTTGAATACCCATGCTCTTTGAAGCATTATTCATAAAAGTCAGGAAATGTGTTCAACCTAATTATTTACCAACTGCTGAGTAGATAAAGAAAATGTGCCACATATAAATGAAAGGTTACTCTGCAATTGAAAAAGAATGACGTCCTGTCATTTATGAAAATGTGGATGGAACAGGAGATCATTATATTATAAGAAACAAAGCACCCACAGAAGAACAAGTACCACATGATCTCACTTACATGTGAAATATAAAATGTTAATTTCATTTGAAGAGTATGAAATGGTGGTTCCCAGAGACTGGGGTAGGGGTGGCATTTAAGCAAATGATGATCAAAAGATATAAAATTTAAGTTAAAAATATGAATTCTTAAGATATGTTATACAAGATGGTGACACTAGCTACTAAAATATTAATGTATTCTTAGAAAAAAATTGTTCAGAGAGTAGGTTGGTAAGTGTTCAAACCATAAGTAATGTTAGGCATGTGAGATAATGCATATGTTGATTGGTTTGGTTTAACCATTTCCCAATGTACACATATTTCAAAACATACTGTATATGAAAAACATGCATGATTTTTATGTCAATTAAAATATATTTATTTAAAACCTCTCAAAAAAGAATATCTGTGACTCTGTAGACACTAAAATAAGTAAAAGAAAGATAAGCCACAAATATCAAGAACGCATTTTCAAAATATATAATTGACAGATAATCAGTATCAAAAATTATATACTTATGGATTAAAACTTCTACAGCAAAATAAGTAAAAGTCAATTAATCAGTCCAAAAATGTGTAAAAGTCTTTGGAAGACACTTCTTAGAAGATGAATATGAATTTTTCAATAGCAGAGGAAAAGCACTGATATTTATTGGTATTCAGGGCATGCAGTTTACTCCAATGAGATATTTTTTTATAACCACCTGCTTGACAAAAAACTTTTACAGTCTGAAATTACCAGATGTTCCTGAAGTTATAACTAGACTCATATAGAATGTGATTGAGGCTAGTGGTAGATGAGTGCATTTGGGAAAATTATTTGATAAAATCAAAAACAGTTGAATGGTTTTATGTTCTATGATCTAGGAAGTCAACTTACAGGCTAAGAAATACTTGTATTTTTTAGATTTGGATTTCTCTCTGAAATTTCACCCCAAAGAAAATCTGTCCCAGTGTTCAACAGCATGTCCAACTGAGAAGTCTGTTTTATCTGTCTCAGATATTGTACTGATTTATGTCCTGAACACCTCCCTATCTACTCTGAGAAGCAGAGTTTTGGCCTTGGAATGAGCAAGTGCTATTTTGAGGCAGACAGAAATACTATCTTCCTTTGTTCTGTACTGCACAACTTTTGCTCACATCTTGGCCTTCACATGAAATCCCTCAGGTATTTAGTTTTCTTAGTATTTCTCCAGAGCATATCTCTGTCCCATTTAACTCCACTGCCATTTTTCCTTTTGTAATGTTATTGCAGTTTTCCTAAAAATAAGGAACCACTACAAAGTTTAAAAACTAAAAGTTATATAACTCATTAATTTTGTGTACCAACTCTAAGAATTTTCAACAACTCAGACTTCAACACTCACTCATTTCACGTGGATGTCTACTCAGAAGTGGAATAGCTGGATGATATGGTTCATCTGTTTCTTGATTTCTTTGAGGAACCCCTATACTGGTCCTCATTTTATTTGTACAAATTTACATTCACATGAGCAGTGTATGAGAGTTCTTTTTTTCTACACATCTTACTTTTTTTTTAATAAATGCTATTCTGATTGGGGTGAGATAATAGTTTGTATTTTCCTGTTAGCTAATAATATTGAGTATTTTTCCTATATTTGTTGACCATTTACATTTTTTCCTAACATCAGTGAATATAGGGAATCTTGTCAGGAACACGAAACTCCTTTTACATTTACTATATTACAGCCACCCAGAGGCAAGGATTCTACTTCTCTACCTTCATTGAAAACTATCTCCTCTTTTCCTGCCTTGAGAAATGAATAACATGGTCAATAATTGTTCCCACCTTTGTCTGTACAGGGAGCATTGTCTGATGAACTAGAGCTATTTCCAATTGTTGTTAGCAAAAGATGTTTTTAGCACATGTTGCCAGAGTTAATGAATTAATTTTAAACCACTTTTCCCCATTCAATCATTTAGCTGTGACAGATGTACCTACTATGAGTCAAAAATTATTCCATCCATTTATCATTTTGATATTCCTCTTCAGAGACTATTTTTTCTCATTTGGAAGGGAAATTGCTTCTCATATTTGATGACATATTCAATAGTGTAATTTGTTTTCTTGGATATCAAGGATTCTTTAGAATTCAATCTGGATTTACGTTAGATTTGAATACAAGATGCAATATAGACAGAAGTAGATTAAGTGAAAATACAAGTCAGATATTCTTCAAAAAACATTCAAGGTAGTCAAAAGTTTACAGGTCTGCAGATGCTGCTCCTGTTGGCCACATAAACATGGTCTTACTGCTGTCACCACCAGTAGTATAATTCTGATTAATAGAGGTGAGAAAGCCTCCAAAAATCAGCTCTTCCAATTATCTGAGATTTCCCTGGCTTTGGTCTTTTATAGACTAGTTTATGTTAGAAGTGCACATGAGGGTATATATAGTAATAGTAAGGGAAGTCAGCAGAAAACCACACAAAATGATACAATCGATTTAGAGAATTTACACAATCAACTCTTTTTCCTTCATCTTGACTGGGAAAATGCATGTTTGTCCAATTTCTTATCATCAAACTCAGAATTTGCTTTTTTCTAACAAATAAAAGTATAAAAATAAGTTAGTTTGCTGGTTCATTTAACGAAGAATTTGCAAACTCTATAGATATATCATCTACAAAATAAAATTAAGAAAATAATGTATCAGCTGAATTAGAAGACATTTAAATAGCTTTGACACATCAAAAATAGAGACAGGAGGCTGGAGAGATGGCTTAGTGACAGAGTGCTTGGCTGGCATGAGTGAGAAGCAAGGTTTGAACCCCAGTTCCACATACACAAGTGTCAGAGAAACAAAAACTGCATGAAAAAGTAAATAAAAGCTGACTCTTTTTCTCCGTTTAAAAAACAAATGGAGACAGAATGCTTTTCAAGTTCCAGTTTATGTCCTGACACAAATTGATAAAAATGGCATTTAAATGAGTTTAAATTAGATAAAACACAAATAAATTAAATGAAGTATTTCAAAATCATTATTTGTAGTGGAGGAATTTTGTCATCATTGCTCCACCCAAGCTAATCATGTCATAATGACATCCTGTAATAATAACTCACATATGTCCCTCAGTTCTAAAGTAAGCTTTTGTGAAGGTATTTAACTAAAACTAATTTGTTACCCCATGCAAGATGACAAATTTTACTTTTAAGAATTAATTTGAATTAAAATTATAATACAGCTCATAATAATACACAATCTGCCATAAGAAATGAGTAATTTTTTTCTTTTTTTTTTTTTTACTAAGGAATTGAGTTGTTCTATAGTCATGTTTATTAAGTAATCATATGATATGTATTTGATCCAAATCCAGGGTTGCCCCCATATTTTCCCAGTCTCTTGATTTTTCTATATTTCCCCTTATGAATAACTATAAATGTTTTATGTATGTATGTGTATGATATATATATTTGTGCAATTTCCAGAATTACATGATTGCATAAGTTTAATCTGGCTTCTTGGGCAGGGATGGTAAAAACGATGTTACATGGTTAATTTTCTCCCTATATCTCTACCCTGCCTCCCACCTCTCACCCCTCAACCACCTATCGATGGTTCTTCTAGTTTATGTGTTGCTATACCTTTGCCGGGTCTGATACATGAGTTTCTCAACCTTTCACTCAAGCCTGGGTTTAGCTCTAGCCCCCACAAATGAAGGAAAACATTGGACCCTTAAGCCTCTGAGTTTGGCTAACTTCGTTCAGCATGATTTCCTTCATTGATATACATTTACCTGCAAAGGCTGTAATATTGGGTTTCGTTTGTTTTTTCTAATGGATGAGTAGTACCAGAGCTTTTAGATCCATTCATACAGTAAGGGGCATCTGGATTGGTTCCATAACTTACTATTGTAAATTGGGTTGCTGTGAACACAGACTTTGCTGTGTCACTGTAATGTACTCATTCTAACTCCTCTGGGAAAATACCCATAAGGACAGGTGGTCCATAAGGTGGTCAAACCCTAATTTTTTTTTTTATTAGAGAAAGAGGGACAGTGAGAGAGAGAGAGACAGAGACAGAGACAGAGACAGAGACAGAAAGAGAAACAACTTTTTTTAAAATTTAGTTTTTCATGTGACTTTCATTCCTCTGACATCTTGTTGTGTACTTGGTGCTGGGGTTTGAACTCACGTACTTTGTGCATGCCGGTCAAGAGCCGCTGTAACCCCTGAGCCACTGCTCCAGCCCCCAAACCCTAAATTTTTGAGGAGCATCCACACTGCTTTCCTGAGTGGCTATAGCAGTGTGCATTTCCAACAAGAGTGTGCTATCTCCCCACAACCCCTCCAGCATCTGTTAATGTTTATAATCTTCATCTTTGCCAGTCTGACTGGAGTAAGGTGAAATCTTAATGTAGCTTTAATTTGCATTTCTCTTATTGATATTGATTTGGAACAATTTCTCATGTGTTCATTGGCTTGCTCAATTTCCTCTGTTGAGAAGTTTCTATTTAGCTCTCTGGCCCATTTACTGATTGGATTGTATTTTTGTTATCCGGTAGTTTTAGTTCTTTATAAATTTTGGATATTAGTGCCCTGTCAGAGGTATCACATGCTATGATTATCTCCCATTCTGTAGGTTTTCTCTTGACAGTTTTGACCAGTTCCTTCACTCAGCATAGGTTTTTAGTTTAATGGTATCCCACTCATTTATTCTTGATTTTGCTTCTTTGAGAGTCTTCTTAAGAAATTCATTGTCTGTTCTCATATGCTGTAGTGTTGCTGCTAATTTTTCTCCCAGCAGTTCTGTGGTAGCTAGTGTAGATATTAGTTACTTGACCTATGTTAATTTTATTTTTGTGCAAGGTGAGAAATAAAGATCTAATTTCAATTTCCTGCAGATGGGAACCAAATTTGTACCATTTGTTGAATAGAGTGTCTTTCCTCTATTATATTTTGACCCACTTTGTCAAAGATCAGATGTTTAAAGATTTGTGGGTTTGTCTCAGAGTCTTGTATTCTATTCCATTGGTCTTCATTCCTATTTTGATACCACTACCATGCTGTTTTTAATACTACAGAACTATAGAATAATTTTATATCTGGTAATGCTAAACCACCTGTTTTATCTTTCTTGCTTAGTAATGTTGACTATTCTGGGTTTCTTGTTTTTCCAAAAGGATTCAACAACTGTATTTTCTCCATATGTAAAGAATGATATTGGTATCTTCATGGGATAGCATTGAATCCATATAGTGCTTTTGGCAGAATGACAGTTTTAATTTTGTAAATTCTGCCTAACCAAGAACATGGAACATCTTTCCATCTTCTCAGGTCTTCTTCAATTTCTTTCTTCAGTGTTTAATGATTTTTGGCATAGAGATCTTTTACTTCCCTTGTTAAATTAATTTCCAAGTATTTTATTCTTTTTGAAGATATTGCAAATGGGAACAATTTCCTGATTTCTTCTTCTGGCCTATTATTGCTAGCATATAGGAAAGCAATAGATTTATGGATGTTGACCATATACCTTCCAATTTGCTAAATCTATCTATAAGCTCTAGCAGTTTTTTGGTGGAGTTATTTGGATCTTCTAGATATAAGATCTTATCATCAGAAAAAAAGGGATGGTTTGATTTCCACTCTTCCTATTCTTATCCCTTTGATTTCCTTCCCTTGCAAGATTGCTATGGCTGGGATCTCAAGAATTATATTGAATGAAAGTGGTGAGAATGGCAGTCTTGTCTTATTCCTGAGTTTAGTGGAAATGCTTTTAGCTTTTCTCCATTTATTATTTTACTAGCTGAGGGTTTGTCATGTGCGGCCTTTACATAGTTAAGAGAAGATCTTTTGATCCTTGTCTTCTCTAGAATTTTGAGCATAAATGGGTGCTGGTGATTTTATCAAAGGCCTTTTCTGGATCAATTGAGATGATCATGTGTTTTATGTCCTTAATTTTGTTTAAGTAATGAATCATATTTACTGATTTGTGTATATTGAACCAGGCTTTCATATTTGGAATAAAGCCCACTTGATTGTGATGAATTATCTTCTTGATGTGTTTTCAAATGTAGTTTGATAGAACATTATTAAGGATTTTTGTGTTGATGTTCATGAGGGATATTGGTCTGTAGTTTTCTTTTTATCATGTACCTTTGTTGGGCACTCTTGAAAGTTTTGTCCAACTCCTTAGCTGAGCAAAAGCTTTTTAATTTAATGGCATCCCACTCATTGATTCTTGACTTTAATTCTTTTGCATTGAGATCCTTATTTAGAAACTCATTGCCTACTCCCACATGCTGGAATGTTGGTACTAATTTTTCTTCTAGCAGTTGTATGGTAGCTGGTTTAATTACTAGTTTCTTGATCCAAATCAATTTGGTTTTTTTGCTAGGTGAGAGATAAAGATGTAATTTCAACTTTCAACAAGTGGCTGTCCATTTGATTCAGCACCATTGGTTGAATAGGCTTTCTTCCATGTTATAATTTGACTCCTTTTGTCAAAGATTAAATGTTTAAAGATCTGTGGGTTTCTCTCAGAGTCTTCTATTCTATTCCATTGGTTTTTGTGTCTATTTTAATATCAATTCCACACTATTTGTTACTACAGATTTATAGTATAATTTTAGATCTGGTATTGTGAAACCACCTGTTTTAATTATTCTGGGTTTCTCATTATTCAAAATTAATGTGAGAATTACTTTTTCTCTATCTGTAAAGAAGGGCATTGATATCCCGATGGGGATTTCAGTGATTCTCTGTAGTGCTCTTGGCAGAATACCCATTTTAATTATGTTGATTCTGCCTAATCAAAAACATGGAACTTTTTGCCATCTTCTCAGATCTTCAATTTCTATCTACAATGTTCAAAAATTTCATTGTAGAGGTCTTTTACTTCCCTTGTTAGATTAATTCCAAAGTGTTTTACTCTTTCTTTTTTTTAGGATATTGTGAATGAGATCTATTTTCTTATTTCTTCTTCTAACCTATTATTATTACAGTACAGGAAAGCTATTAATTTATGGGTATTAACTTTGTAGCCTGATGCTTTGCTAAAATCTTTTCACAAACTCAAACAGTTTCTGGTGTAGTTATTTGGATAATATAGATATAGGATCATGTCATTAGCACAAAGGGATCTTTTGACTTCCTCTCTTCCTGTTCTTATCCATTTGATTTTCTTCTCTTGCCTGATTGCTTTAGCTAGGGTCTTGAGGCCTATATTGAATAAAAGTAGTGAAAGCAGGCAGCTTTGTCTTGTTCCTGAATTTAGTGGAAATGCTTTCAGTTTTTCTACTTTTAGTGTATTTATTAGCTGAAGGTCTGTCTTATATGGCCTTTGCATATTTAACATAAGTTACTTTGATCCCTCTGTTCTCCAGAATTTTGAGCATAAATGGGTGCTGGATTTTATCAAAAGCCTTTTCTGCATCATTTGAGATGATCATATTGCTTTGTCCTGAATTCTGTTTAAGTGATTAATCACATGTATTGATTAACATATGTCAAACCAACCTTGCATACCTGGAATGAAACCCTCTTGATTGTGATGAATTATCTTCTTGATGTTTTTTTTGAATGCTGTTTGTTAGAACTTTATTGAGTATTTTTGCAAATAAATTGCTACTTTTGAACCTTGAATTTTTCTTGCTATTTTGTTCAAAGAAAATCATGATGGTATGGCCACTTTGTCTCCAGAACTTACAGAAGTTAAGCAACTTAAGAAGATTTAGAAAGAAATTTGAAAGTGGAGGATACATTCATAATTTAGCTAAATTTTAGGTGTGCTAAATCTACTATAAAGTAGATTGCTATCATTCTGAAATCTGCAAAAATAACTCCAATAAAAATTTTAATGTGAAAATAGGAACATGGTCTTTTATTTACTGCTATTTTTGTTAAAATGTAATTCATAATTACATTTGTGATTTCCTAGTATTTATTTGTATATGACATTAAGATTTCCATCTTGTTTCTGTAATCATGAATTCTAAAAAGGTCATATTAGCAAAATTTTTGTTTGTTAGTGTTTGTGTATCAATTAGGAAAAAATAACTACCAACAAATTAATGTATGCATACTAATCATGATTATTTCTGTTTATTCATATTGAAATATTTAGCTATAATATTTTATGTTAGATCATTAGATAAATATTTCATGTTAAGATATGTATAATTGTACTATATCACTTTATTTCTTTAATGTAAGAAAGTACAAGAATTACTTTTAAGAAATCTTAGACTTTTACATTCAGCTAATAATTCTTCAAATATAAATATATGGTACATTATTTTTATTGTGCAATAGCACACCAGAAATTTTGACTAACCTCAGTGTAGCTTAGTACTCATTAATCAGTGTTTCCCCATTTCTCTCTCCTCCCTGTACTCCTTAGCCTCTTGTAACCATCATTCTGCTTTCAACTATGAGATAAACTTCTTCAGATCTACATATCACCAAATCATTGTCAGAGGTAGGCCTGTGTCACATACATCTCCCCCATGCCCGATTCCTGAGAGAGTGCATGTCCCTGAGACTGCCCAGCTTAACATCAGTCCCTTGGCCATGAAGGTTGATGCCAAGCTGGGTCATGCCTGAGTCCCATAGCCACAGCAAACTTCACTGACTAAGGGTGCACTCAGGTCCATCCAACAGGCTGAGATGTGAGTTTGTTCCACATCAGTGCATGTCTCTGCCTGGTGCAGGGGCAGAGAGATTCCACTTGTGGGCACTAGTCTGGGGATAGCTGTGCTGTCTGAGATTGGGCAGGAGAGTGGAGATAATCCCTTGGCTGCCAAGGCTGACACAAAGCTGGGTCATAAGGAGTCTCATAGCCTCAGGGATCTGCATTGTCAGGGGTTGGGGGAATGTGTAATCCAGGTCCACTCTAAGTCTTACAATGATGCAGCTGTCTGCCTGATGCCAGGGCAGGTATAAAGGTTCTTTTGCAAGCACTGGCCTATGTATCAATAAGCCCCTTTTGTTTCTGCCTCATGCTGTGTCCTAGTGCAGTGACCTTGGCAGTGAGTTCCCAAAGTTCCTTTAAGACTGGTTTTCCTGTCCTGCTTCCTAGGGGTGGAGTCTTGCCCCTTTTTCTGCTGCCAAAGTTTTGAGGAGAGATGCTGACAGCATTCGCTTGGCAAATTATATAAACTCAGTTTTTTTATCCCTCCCCCACCTTTTCCCTTAGTTCCTCTATCAATTTATGTTTTAATGGGTCTTTATATAATCTTATCCTTCCCACCCCTCTTTCTTTATTTTGCTCTAAGAGGAACTATGTCTTTAAAAGAAGGGAAAGACCTCCTTTCTCAATGGCCAGGGTCTAGCTCCAGCCTCCACAGATGAGTGAAGACATTCGACCCTTGGTTCTCTGGGTTAGGCTGATTTCACTCAGCATGATTTCTTCCACAGCCATCCATTTACCTTCAAAGGCTGCAATATCATTGTTTCTAATTGCAGCATATCTTATCTGCAAAATAGAACTCTAATTTCTGTCCTGTTCATTACCACTTTTCTCATTTTCAGCGAAGTCGCTGTATATAGTTTGTATGTGTGTGCTCTTTACATCTGTGTTCTTTCTCTCTCCTTTCATAGTATGTTTTCCATCAGTTGTGTGTTTGAAAAACTGATTTTTCATTAAGGCTCTATACAGATACTAAACTACCATGTGAAACTCTTCTTTTTTTTTTTGCAGAAAAAGGCATTGGGCAGTCCAATTTTTTTATATTCTTATGAACATTTGCATGCACTTCATTAATATATTATAATTTGAATGATGTTTATGTTTAAAAATGTCTCCCTGCTTGCATATAAGATATTAAGAATTAGAATTATACTTTTGTGGCTTTTTATCTTGGAAACCTAGACTAATGTAATTAATAGGTGCTTTATAAAATTGGCTGAATAGATGGAAAAATGATTGAGAAATTTTAAATTTTTCAATATTTTTGTTTTAAAATTCTATCTATATTCAAAAATTCCACAAAAGGAAATACATTATATCTAGTATTCATAGAAATAGTAAGTGGCCCATTTGTCAATTGCTTTTATTGGATGAACAGTTGATATAGTAAAACTATGAGAAAATATTCATCTTTATGTAGCTTACTCCATGTCAAATCATAAGTGAAGACACCATTGCAATTCTAATTGAAGATGAGAAAACTATGCTATTAAAACATATTGATATCTAAGTTGTTCTATTTTCTTAAATAGAAATATATGAAATAACGATAGTAACTGATTTTATCTTATTTTGAAAATGACTTTCTTATGACTTTGTAAGAATGAAATGATATCAAAATAATTGCATAGAAATGTTCTATTTTATTTTCAGATAATGATAGTAACTGATTTTACCTTAATTAAAAATAATTTTTTTACAAATTTGTTGGACCAGAAAGATAGCAAAGGAAGTTCATTAAAATTGTTCATTAAAATTTTTTTTCAGGGATTTAGAGCAATAAAATTCTAGGCTGAGGCTGGAGAGGTGCCTCAGAGGTAGAGTGTTTGCCTCAAATGCACAAGGACCAGGGTTGGATCCCCAGCACCACATACACAATTAAGAGGAGGAAAAAGAGAAACCAGATGAAAAAATAAAAATAAAATTGACTTTCTGTTTATATTTGTCCTTAAAAAATAAACTCTGCTTTTATTATCTTTTTAAGTGTCATAGTTGAAGATACTATTGTTGGAGAGTAATTTAATGGTTAGGATAAAGTATTCCCAGAAGTTTGCTCAATGTAATGTATTGCTTACAGAATCACAATGTTTAATGTTTTCTTTATATCATTAAAATAATCAAAAAAATAAATCCATGGGGTGAAATACGTAGTAAAAGTGAATCTTTGGGCTATTTAATAGAAAGTTCATTGAGCTCAGCAGCTATGGTGCTTGCCTTGCATGTGCGAGTATGCAGGTTTGAGTCCCAGCACCACGTACACAACAAAGTGTCAGAGCAACAAAAGCCATATGAAAAACTAAAAGGAGGGTTGATTCTCTCTTTTTCTCTCTCTCTCTCACTGTCCCTCTCTCTTAAAAAAAATAAAGTGCATTGAATAAATAACAGATTGCATCACAAATTTTTTTTCTTTTCCTAATATCATGGCTTTCTACTGGTTTTGGCTGAACTACTATAATAACCTTCTAACTGACCTGAAGACCCAAGTCTCTTCTATTATTCTTCTCACTGTTGCAGTTACTTTCCTTAAATATTTTAATTATGCAACTTTCCTATTTCATGATATTGCCTACCCTGTAACACTTAAGACCTTTCAAAGAATGTCAGTCTTATTTTACCATTTACTTTCCATTACAGCCCATGATTATCAATCCCCACCAGTTTTTTTTTTTTTTTTTTTTTTTACTGTAAATGCCAGCTGCATTGTATAGATGACACTTGTTCTATGACATTACAAAAGCATCATTCCCTGAACTGAAAATCCTTGGCTCTTGTCTTCAAATTCTGTCTTTCTCTCATATACAGGCCACTTGCTGTATTCTTAAAGTTAACTTTGTCTCAGTCAGTAGTTCTAACCTTAGAGGGAATTTAAAGCATTTTGAGCCATATAAATTAAACCATTTTCTATACCTTGCCCAATTATATTGACATTATCTTAGATGTCCAATTTTTCCTGCAGATGTTGAATCTAACAGGATGGGCTGAGTTATACTGGAGTAACAAACAACACCCAGAGTTCAATGACATAATATAATGAAAACCGTTTTTTAAAAAGAGAGGGACATTGAGAGAGGGAGAGAAAGAGAGAAAATTTTTTATTTAGTTTTTCATGTGGACTTCGTTGCTCTGAGACTTCATTGTGTACATGGTGCTGGGGTTTGAACTCATGTGTTTGTGCATGCCGGGCAAGCACCATAACCACTGAGCCACTGCTCTAGCCCTTGAAAATATTTTTTTATTTGCTCATGAATTCAATAATGAGAGCTATGGAGAGTTCTGAAAATATTTGAGCAACAACAGTTAAGTGAAAGCAATTGTATTTGCTGCTATACAGGGAGGCTGAGATACAGCATTTGAAGTGAGCATTCAAATTGGTGTGAAAATCAGTCTCCTGAGTACATTATCATTCCCCACATACTCACACTGCAGAAGTCATGGAAAAGCTTTTCCAAGCAAGCAGTAATTGTACTAATACTACACAAAAATGTTATTTTATTCACTCTCTCCACTGTCTAATAAATACCACCAATAACTCATATTTTACTCATGAGTTTTAAAAATGCGTTATATTTCATAGATGAAAGCTGAGGATGTTATTTCCTATCGATGTTAACCATTCATAACCACACCACTACAGACTTTAGTAAATATTAATTCTTTATCTTTAAATGCCATTCAACAAATCTATCATCCTATATCAATCATGTCAATGGAGAGCTATTCTGACTTAAAAAGTGAGTGCATTGAGGGCTGGAGCAGTGGCTTAGTGGTTGTGGTGCTTGCCTGGCATGTGCAGTGACGTGGGTTCGAACCCCAGTATCACATATACAACTAAGTGTCAAATCAATGAAGGCCACGTGAAAAATTAAAAAAAAAAGTTGATTCTCTCTTTCTCTCTCTCACTGTCCTTCTTTATTTTTTTTTAAAAAAGTGCATTGACAAATTTTACTTCAACTTGCAAATAGTTTAATGGTGGAGTTTCTTGTGGACTTAAAAAAATATTTCCTCAACAGTAATTTTTTTCCTAAAAAATGGGAACAATGAAGTAAAAGTTAATCTTTATGCAATGTTATATTGCAGTTAATGTTGTTAAGACTGCATTAAACTTTATAGCTAACAAGATAATAAAACATAAAATATATTTCAGAATTAAGCATTGATTGGCAAAACGAAAAGTGAAATACACAGATTAAAATGTCAGATATTGAAGTTCTCTGCTGTTTCATTATTGTTGATAGCAGTAAACATTATAAATCTCAAGTTTACCAGACAGAATGTCATGCAATTTGTCAAATCCAGTTTAGCTAAAATGAGGTTTGTTGCTTATACAATCAACTTGCTAATTCTGCTGGCACTTATTCTATTGCTGTTGCATAAATCCTCAACTATAAGCTACAGAACACATTTAGTTTGCTTGCCATCAGATTAAACAACAAAAAAAAAACCATGTATTTGTTGAAGTTCTGTTGTAGTTACACTGATTATTATTATCATTAACTTTTCCAACAGAATTTTTTTCAGCTTTGGCTTGTAAAAGTCACAATGTGCCACATTTCCGTAAATAATTTTCTTTTAAAGAGAGAGAGGGAGAGAGTGACAGTGACAGTTAAAGAAAGAGAGAATAAATTTTATTTATTTTTTCATTTGGTCTTTGTTTTTCTAACACTTAGCTGTATATGTCGTGCTGGGATTCGAACCTGGTTCCTGGTGAATGCCAAGCAAGCACTTCAACTGCTGAGCCACTACTCTAGCTCCTCCACAAATAATTTTACTGCTTTCATAATTACAATTTTTGAAAAAGTTCAATAATTTAGGTGAACAATTGCCTTTAAATGGGACCTTTTGTTTCAGAATGTATTTAATATGTTGTTTTAAAATTTCTCATGTTTATGCTAAGTAAGAACTCATTACAACCTTACATTGATTATAAATAACTAAAAACTTCAAGCATTAGTATTAATATTATGCATTTTTTTATGATAGGCAAAAAAATGCATGTGAGTTGCTTGGCTTGAGATTTTAGAATAAATAAAATATCTTCTAGATATTAGTATAAAATTAGTAAAAACTCAAGTTTGTTATCACAAATGCCATAGAATGTTAGGCTGAATGAGACTTGGGGAACATATTTAAGTCTCTCATCTTATAAAGGAGAAACAGGATCAGAGATCTGGACTAGTTTCCTCACAGACTCACAGTGTCATATACAGAGCAAAATTAAGAAGTCTGATCTACTCAAGTATAGTGGACATTCAACTCTATGAACTATCTACTTTATATTTTGTATTTGTTCTCTGCATTCAAGGATTTTTAGTCTGAAATAAATTTTTATGAAGCAGAAAACTTTCAACTATTAATTCTAAAAAAAAGAGGAAAAAAGTAATTCAGTTACATTTTTAAAACAAACTAATGAATACCTTCACATGCGAGAAAGATAGTTGATGATATGGTTTTGATATAAGGTGAAACAATGGAAGAATTTTCAGAGGTGAAATGATTGGGTTATGGAAGTTTTAACCAAATCAGTGCATTAATCACTGAATGTGCCGAGTGTCACCAAGGACAAGAAGGGTTCCTTTAAAGGCAAGTGGGTCACTGAGGGTGTGTCTTTGGGGTTTATATTTTGTCCCTGGTGAACAGAGCCTTCTCTTTCTGCTTCTTCATACTAAAGTCCTGTGCTATTTTCTCTTCAACATCCTGCGTGCAGAGCAATGGAGATGGCCGTCTATGGACTGAGACCTCTGAAACTGTGAACACCAAGCAAGCTTTTTCTCCTTTAAAATTTTATCATGGCAGTGAAAAAGCTCACTAAAACAGGAAGTGAAGGTGAGCTCAGGTTTGGTTAATGGATCTCCATTCTTGGGCTATGAATTTTCTTTTCAACAGCATGCCATTTATACGAAGTTTAACTCTCAGTGACCTCCAGAGGTGATCAGAGCTATGCTTTCTATATCTTATTGTAGGAAATAAAAATACCTTGTTTTCCAGAGGACTCTATCTTAACTTTTACTTCATTGATCAAAGTTGAGTAGGACTGCTATCCCCGAAATAGTTAGTTTAAAGGGAATAGTGCCAGATGTGGTGGCTCACACCTATAATCCCAGCAACATGAGAAGCTGAGGCAGGAGGATGATAAGTTCAAGGCCAGGTTCAGCAATTTAGTGAGGACCTGAGCAACTTAGTGAGAACCTGTCTCAAAATAAAAGAATTAAAAGAGTCTGGGAATGTAGCTCAGTGATAACACCCCTAAATTCCCAGTACCCAAAAATAAAATAAATAAAAGAAAAAGGAAGATATTGTCATTACTTTGGCTTAAATAGCAAGTGAGGAGTGGATATTGGGAACTTAAATATCTATAGGGAGTACATTTTAAGACTTACAGTGGATGCTTGAAACTACATATAGTACTGAATCTGAACTATGACTTTTCTTTTTAAACATACCTTTAATAAAATTTAATGTATAACTTGGGCACAAGAAAAGATTAACAATACTCATAACAAAGCAACTAAAACTGTATGCTATAATAAAATTTATTTTAAACTTATGGATTATTTATCTTGGGAATTTTCTATTTACTATTTTTGTACTACAGCTCACAAAAGGTAAATCAAACCGCAAAAAGTAGAACTACAGTTTAGTGGAGACTACTCTATCAATGTATCATTTTCATTTCAATTAATTGGTATTGACCACCATATAAGTCTTCCTTCAAAATACTTTACCTCTATGGGTGTGAGTTATACAAGGACTTAATTTTTGTTTAAGAGAGAGAGGGACAGTGAGAGAGAGAGAAAGAGAGAAACAATTTTATTTAGTTTTTCATGTAGCTTTTGGTGCTCCAACACTTCATTGTGTACATGATGTTGGGGTTCAAACCTGCATCCTTGCACATGCCAAACAGGTGCTGTAACCTCTGAGCTGTTGCTCCAGCCCAAAGATTTAATTTTAAGAAGAAACTTATTCCAAGACAGCTTTACCTTTTTCATCTATGTTTTGTGACAAAGTATTTAATGTCTATACGCCTCAGTTTGTAGACAAGTGAGTAGACATAAAAGTTCCAATCTCATGGTTTTGAAAGACAAAATAATAAAATGGTTACTTGTAATATTACATGCTCCACTTCTTTCCATCTCCCTCTCCCATGCCATTCTGGGTCTCTAGTGTCCTCTATCCCACTCCATTCTTCTATAAGAATATCATTTTTGTTTCCACAAATGAGTAACAACATTTGTTTTTCTGGCCTAGCTTATTTCTTCTTTTCCTGTTGCAGCCAATGACATATATTTCTTTCTTTTTTTTTTTTATCATGTAGACCATTCCATTACATATATATATATAACAAAATTTTCCTTATCCATTCATCCATTGATGGACACCTTAGTTGATTCCAGATCTTATATATTATGAATAGTGCTGCAATAAACATTGGACTAAAGGTATATCTTTGATATAATGATCCATTTCCTTTGAATATTTACCTAGCAGCAGCAGCAGTAGTAGTAATAGTAGTAGTGGAGGGGTGGCTCTATCACATTTTGTCTATTTTGGGTTTTTAAAGCAATCTCCTTCCATCTTTCCATAATGACTATTTTCATTTGCATTCCCAACAACAGCACAGGAGTTCAACTTTTTTGCATCCTTGTCAGCTTTTTTTATTTTTGTCCTTTTGATCATAGTTATTCTAACAGAAGTGAGATATTTTGTTATTTTTATTTCAATTTCCCCAGTGATTAATGAGATTGAGCATTTTTACATGTACTTGTTGGCTATTTGTCTTCACTTAAGACAAATTGTTATCCTATTTTATTGTTGGATTATTTATGTGTTTCATTGCGAAGTTTTTAGTTCCATATATATTCTGAATATTAATTCTTTGTTGGTTAAATGGTTTCCAAAGTTTTTGTATCATCCTATAGGGTGCCTTTTTTTTCTAAGAGAGAGGGACAGTGAGAGAGACAGAGAAAGAGAGAAACAACTTTATTTAGTTTTTCACATGGCTTTAGTTGCTCCAACACTTAGTTTTGTACATGGTGCTGGGGTTTGAACCCAGGTCCTCGTGCTTGCCAGGCAAGTGCCGAAACCACTGAGCCACCGCTCCAGCCCTATAGGGTGCCTTTTAACTTTGATCATTAGTTTGCTTCTCTGTTTGAAAGAACTCCATTGCCTTTCTTTGCTTATTTTCTTTACACGAACTTTTGGGTTTTATACTAAAAAACCTTTGCCTACCCCAATGTCTTAAACAGTTTTCTCTTTTTTTCTATAGTAATTTGTTACTTTCGGGCCTTACAATTTAGCTAACTGCTCTGTGTTCAGTGTACTCTTCTGTGTGGTGAGAGGTAGGGATCCAGTTTCATTTTTTTTCTTCACATGTATATCCAGTTTTTCAAGCTTCTTTTATTGAAGAGATTGTCCCTTCTCCAATTTACATTTTTTGATATCTCTGACAAAAATCAGCTGGCTATATGTGCATGGGGGTTTTCTTTTCTGTTTTGGGATATTTCTTTTTGTTTACAATTTGTATTTGGTGGGAGCTAGCACTTGGTGGGAATTGAGTGCTGCTAAGGGAATATACCAATGTCTTTGTCTGCTGATTACTAGCTTTATATAGTTTTTCTCATATGTCACATCCTCAATGAATTATTTTTGTAGTTCTCCAACAAAGCATTGCTGTATCTTCCAAGTTAGAAATTAGGATTATAATAGTGACAGCATCTAGCCACCCTTGCCATTAAACAGTGAGTGGTTTTGCTGAACTATTCTGCCAATAAATTTATCAAAATTATTGTTTTAGCTATTAGAATTGGACTGAATGAATGTGAACTTTCCTTTTCTGTTGTTCAGGAGAGAGGCTGGAAAATTTCTTCTGTGAGGAACAAATAGTAAATATTTTAAGCTTTGTGGGACATGGAGTTTTTATCTCAACTATTAAACTCTACCTTTGTGATCTGATAAACCATAGATAATATGCATATGAATGTATAAGGCATTTTCCAACAAACTTTATTTACAATATGTAAGGGTAGCTTTATAAAAACGAGGGAAGACTTACCTGATAATCCTCTCCTTAAGGCATAAGAATATAAGTTAAAGCTTTATGGTTAAATATGAATGTGTCACAGGTAAAGAGTATTAAAAAATAAAACCTGGGAAATGTTGACGTGCTAAGGGTTGGTACTTTTTTCTGTGTTCGTGGTCTTTTTCATGTTGTGGGCGTTCTTTTAAATTATTTTCTCATCAAAAGCCTGTATCTCATTTCTCACTGGAGTTATTTATATGATTTATGAGTTTAGAATAAGAAATTTAGAAGGCATAGCCTTTTCCTTTCCTTCCTCTATTTTTGGCCCCACTCATTAAGTTATGTTTTGTTCCTCATAATTCTAGAGCACACTCTGTTTCTATGAGAAGTTTGTTTGTGCAATGTGGCCAGTAACCAGGTAAGCAAGTTTCTCTAATTATCTGAATAGATATTTGGAAACTATT
Source organism: Aplodontia rufa (assembly GCA_004027875.1). Taxonomy (NCBI): domain Eukaryota; kingdom Metazoa; phylum Chordata; class Mammalia; order Rodentia; family Aplodontiidae; genus Aplodontia; species Aplodontia rufa. Next base: position 79,568 of record PVKS010003026.1, read on the forward strand.
TGCCCTCAGATGCAAGCTACATTCCAATATTAACTAAATGAGTAATAAAGATGATATTTGCTCTTACATATTTTAACATTTTTCCTATCTCTTATTTCATTTCAATCATAAATGGAGAAGGGTGGTGCTGTTTAATCGGTGATTTATAAAACTCTGACATCTATTACTTTGTTCATAACACATAGATATAACTTTGGAGAGACATTTGTAGTATCCAGTGTCCTGACTTTGGGCATTAATTATGAATACACACAAAGATATCATCTTGAGCTTGGTCATTGATAGAAACTAAATTAAGCCATGACATGTATCTTTATGGACTTTTTATTATCATCACTTCAGTTGATGTCTTTAGATCTTCAGTTATATAATGACTATGTACAGTTTCCAGCATTTTAGGACCCATAAGATTATGATATAACTGTTCTCAGGTGAACCATCCTCCTTGACCTCAGTGCAATAGCATGAAAACCTCACCTACTCTGAAAAAAAATGTTTACCCATGCGTACAAGCACGTCATGAGTGCCTTTTCCAAATGGTGACTATGCACATGTCTAATAAACAAAATCAGATTATTACTGTCCAGAAAAAATATTGATTTCTGTAAAGACTGCACCTTAACCTTAGCAAAGGAATATTGGTGCACAATCTAAGCCTTAATAAATATGCTGCTTATGCCTGCCAGGCAACAAAATCATGGTCTTGTACATTTGATGAAAATGTTCCCTCCAATGTACATAAATAGCATATTTGACTTTAGGTGGAAATTACTGTGGCTTGTCTTAAACTATTTAAGTTTTCCCCACAAAATAATGACCAAGTTCAAGATGTGACTATAGGGGAAGAACAGAATCCACACTGGTCTTCAGATGCTTGTGAACAGTATAACATCTATTACTTTAAACGAAAAGGTGAATTATTCTAGGGAACACTTCAGTTAGCACTGAGTTTTAAGTCATCTTTGCTTGGATCGAATAGGAAATATTAGATCAAATGCCACCAAATTACACTGCACACTTAGGGCCAAGGAAAATTCATGAGACTTATCCACAGGATTAAAAGCCATAAAACTCTCAAAAGAGTAAATGAATTGCAAAAATATCAAAGGTAAAAATATATGGCACATCTTTAAGGATATTTATGGAATTAGGACTCAGAAAGGAACAGAGAGCCAGGTAGGACAAATATTTTTCATGTCCTGGCCTGACTGAAATGCTATTACAATAGGAAAATATGTACTAAGTATGATTTTCAAACCAAAATATTGAGCAAGAAATATTTATTTCAACTGTAAATGCTTTGGTCAGACTCAGAACTTACTTGTATAGGAATAAGGAAGAAAAATAAGTATTTGGGTCAGAAAGTAAAAGGAAAGAAAGTGTTGGGATACAGGAAAGAAAGCATTGTTTTTACTATGTGATAGTACCTGACCAGTTTAAGGAGGAGGTTGAATTACTAAGCATTTGGTTGAATTGCTGAGCATTTGGCTGAAAGGGCCTCTGAGGAGGAGGGTAGCATAGGGAAATGGGAAAGAAAGAGTATGTACTGAGTAGCACCTGAAAGAAGACTTGATGCTCTCTGCGCTACCATGGGGCACAAACCTGAGATAAAATAGCAGTTTCAGGGCAAGACTACTTTGAGGTCTATTTTCCAATTGAAAGATGGCAGGGATGTTGGGAGAAATTTCCATTAAAAAGTATTTCCATAACAAAGGTCACTGGTATCAGTCACTGGGGCATTGAATTAATTATGTGTATTTTTTTTTTTTTACACAGTAGACCACCAGAAAATACTGCACAAAAATTCATTGATCCTCACTGGGGTGGTAAAAAGAGAATCTTACATTGGGAAACACTTCTTTCCAGACCTGACACCACTTCAGTGTCCTGATTCCTGGGTTCTGACAACTCAAGGGACTACTTCATAGGTTCTATAATTACTTCATTTACAAAATCTTCCCATTGATTCTGAAAAATTAGTTCTGTCCCCCCAAATTACTACCAAATGACACATGTTGTATACTAAATCAGTGAGGCTCTTAGTAATTTCTTCCAAAACAAAAAGATTCTGCTAGGTTGAACTTTTTACAATGAATCTAAAAGCAAAAACATATTAATTGATTGGTTCTAAGTTATTGAGACAGACTATTTCCAATGTGCATAATTAAAAAGTCCATATTTATGTTTATGCATTAGAATTTTATGTGTACTGATTATTTATATTAAAAAATAACTGCCAATTCAGGAAAATCTTGAGAGAAAATAGACAAGAGGAAATTATATACTGGTTTCAAAAAAGGGACTTTTTTTTTTTTAAAAAAAGTCTTTGTTCTACTCTGTAAACATTTGTCAGAATCAAACATGACTAAGCACAGTTACAGGGGATATAAGATTGTGTGATTATCATGTTTGGGAATTTTATAAATGAAAAAATTAAGTATTCAATTCCTTGAACTTAGACTATATTTGTAATATGAAAAGTTAGCGCAAGGTAAAGAGAGAATACAGTTATTTCAGTGGCTTTGTGAAAGCCATACCTCCTTCAATTCCATAATGTTTTAGATTTCAAAGGAATCATTCATAAGAGAAAGAAAAGATATGACAGTGTCTTGAATTTTCTCTCAAGATGCTGAATAGTATTTTTCAGACAATAGAGGTCAACGGTTATGGCACACTAACAAAATTCCAAAAATTGTATGAGATAATGAACATTATTATTAAATAAGACATTTTTAAAGCCTTTATGTTCTAAAAACTAATTGTCAAAATTATTAATTAAACATACTTACTGCTAAATAGGGGTACCTGGGTGTAATTATTCATTTGATTAATTGCTTGCAGTGCAACAGGCATATGATCTAGAAGCTAAAAAATATGAACTCTCACCTGAAGCTGCTCCTGGACCTGTTTCTAAGGAAAACTTTCCCTGTGCCCCAAATGATCAATTCTGGATTGAACCTAAGGTTATCTTAGAGTAATATAGAATCACGAGTCTCAAAGGAACCTTAAGGGGTTACCTAATTCAATCCTTGTCTACCTTCACATAAATCATCCAGATTTAATGAATGTTGGGAGGCTCATACGAGAGATATCTAGGCAAGGAGATGACCATGGTCCCAGGAGGTAGAATCCTCTCTTATATCAAGCCTACAAATATTCTGCTGCAATTTACACTAATTAATCTTTTCCCAGGTAACACACTAGAGGATACAGGTCACTATAATAAATTATATAGCTGGGATAATCATTGCAGTTAGGAATTTTAGAACACTTGGTCCAACACTTTCTCCTCCTACTCCAAATAAAAAAGTAATAAAAAGAAAAGATTTCTAGGCTTAGGCTCTTTAAAAATATCATTTAACATTTGTGGATGAACTGATCTATAGAGATTCATTGACAATCGTCAAGGATTTACTTGAAAGTGGGGATAAAATTTTTGAAGAAAAACTTATGAAACAATTTTGTTAGAGGTACAATTTTACTTTATGTAACCAATACTTAGTGTAACAGTTTGTTTGTACATTTGCTTATCTATGATACTGGTGATTGAACCCAGGAGATGCTTTACCATCGAGCTACATCCTCAGCCCTTTCAAATTTTTACTTTGAGACAGGATCTCACTAATTTGCTGTGACAGACCTCAAATGTACAATCCTCCTGTCTCAGCCTCACAAGTCTTCTTTTTCTTTTCTCTCTTTCTTCCTTTTCTGGTTTTGTTTGAATTTGTTTTGTTAGTTTGTTACCAGAGCTTGAACTCAGAGGCACTTAGTCACTGAACCACATCCCCAGCCCTTTCTTTATTTTGTACTTTGAGACAGGGTCTTGCTAAGTTGGTTAGGGCCTAAGTTGCTGAGGCTGCCCTCAAACTTCTGATCTTCCTGCTCAGTCTCCAGAGTCTCTGGGAATACAGGAGAGTACCATTGTGCCCAGAATACCTCAGGCTTTCTAGAATAAATTTTACAGAATATGAATCCATCTTAATACATACACGTACTTCTCCATTGAACAAAATACCTCAAAATGCACATAATAACATGAGATTTAACTATCTTATATCTAATTATCTAAACATAATTTTTATGATGATCAGAATTTGGTAGTGATTAATTGAATTTTGGTTTTGAATATCTAAAATTATGTTTGTTTTGAACTGTTTCTGAAAAATAAATATTACAGATTGTAATATTTTTAGTTAATAATGTTATTTTAAAAATAATCTCAACAATTCAAAACTATTAATATATATTCACCAGTTAAAATATTTCTGATTTTGTGAATTGAGCAAGTCACAAAGAAAGGTATTCAGTGAAGAAAATAGAAAATATTATTGCTCAGCTTAGTCAAGATTGGAATTAGGAATCTTGGATTCTTTCTTTTCATGGGTGAGTGGCTCATAAAGACAGAGAGAATTATAAGGTTTACAGCAAGTTTCTGTTTTGGTTAGTACCATGAGGTATCTAGGTCACTTTGTTGAAACTGACAATTTTTATAATTAATCAAAAAATTTACTATGATTTATAAGGTACTATGCTATCTATAGTTTGAAATATGAATAATTGACCAAGAAGTGATCTCAAATCCAAGTTGGTGAAAAATCTTGTGCATAAATAACTTCAGAACAAAGCAGATAGATAATAGTAAAACAGAGTAAACATGAGTTGATTCTAGAAATAACTATTCCATTACCTAAAGGAAATTTCTTCTCTTATCATATTTGCATTTACTATGAACATATTAAGCCATGTAACACACATGCTTGTTTCCTGGGATTGAAAGGAAACACTTTACTATGCTCATTGTTTCCTTATACTACACTTACTTAAGATTGAAGATAAATATTGAAGATAAACCAGTCATCTGCTTTAACATTCTTTCACAAGAAGTAAGCTTAATAGAGGGAATGTGTAAATAGAATGCTACAGCTACAATCCTTCAGGTTGTACCATGTAGAAACTGTACATGCTTTGAAAGCGTGTTTCAGATATTTTCCCATTCTGTTCTTATTTGTTACTGGAGGATAAATGCCAGAGCATTGCTGGAGAAGTAACAGTCTAATATGCATAAAGTAATTAGTATGGTGTCCAGCACATAGCAAACCTTTGGAAATTATTTGCTACTATGAAGTATACTCCTGTGTGATCTAACACTTTTTTTTTTTAGTGTAATAGATCACACTTTTCTGGTACTGTTTTGAATGTTATGGTTGGAGGGAGATAATAAAAAACAATTTTATTTTTTGGTTTGGGGTGTGGCTCAGTGCTGGAGTGGTTCCCTAGCATGTGTGAAGCTATAGTTTTGATTCCTAGCTTTGTAAATGCTACTATTACTACAAACTGCTACAACTACTACAGTAATAATAATAATGGTAAAAGCAACAACTACTAGCAAAAAATAATATTTATTATTTGGTAAAAATTGAACTTGCATTTCATAGGAAACCTAAAGAACTATGAGGATCCCAGCTTTCTGTCTGGTATCTGTCTGGCAGTCAGATACTTAACCTTTTTTAATGTATATTCATATGTATTATCCATTTCCCTGTGTGTGTATTCAGATTTGTGTTGACTAGAGTATGTACTATTTTGAAGATTTATATTAGTTCATTTGTAATGTATTCAGAGTAGAAAAATATTTTATAACTGAAATTACAGAAATCTACTGGAAAAGTTGTAATGTGAAATCTATTCACTTTGTATCTTTGTTTTAAATATTTTTAATGAAATGTCTCTTCTTTCAGATTGATTGACTACTATTACTTAGTTAATACCCTGGTGCCTTTTTAAACTTTTTACTAAGTAATAAGACATAATATGAGCCATTTATTTCATCATTAGAATTTTCTGGCATTTAACATTCAAGATTTTTACATACTCCTGGTTATACATTGTATAGCTCCTTAAAATGTTGTTTCTTTCCTGGATTCATGATTAATCTTTGGAAGACACATGCTTCATGAAGAGTCTTCTCTGATGAAGAACACAATGATAGCAACTCTAGCACAGTTTGGCACTGTCTGAGAAGGCAGTCTTCCAGCAAAACAATTAATGTCAAAACTAATTTAGCTCTCAGAGAATTTCATTAATTTAGAATGTTTATTCATCTAAATGAATTTCTGTCCCTCTCTAGCATGAACTGAAATTATGAATTAAGAGCTGAACAATAATTATCCTTCCTTCCTATGAAAGTAGGAATCCAGAGTGTATGCTGAATTGTTATATAGGTAACTAGATAAGTGGTGTAAATTGTACCACAGAAAACAAGGGAGATATGGTACCATTATTCAAAAGTCATACCTAATGAACTGAAGAATAAAACACAGAGGGAAATTCAGATATGAGGCATTAGAAAAAGACTTTGAAGATACTCCATGCAGGACATTAGAAATCAAACTTCTAATGCTTTTAATTGCTAGACACTTGTTTATCCATACTGGTTGTAGCAAAACAATTACAGCATCAACTGTGTGTGGGTACTGCTTTGGACTAGTTCCTTTTTCTGGGGAATTATTTATTAGACGAAGGAGAAGGCAAAGAAGAAAGAGAAGACGTAATGAGAAGGCACAGAAAAAAAGAAGAGTGCCTATTTTCCTAAATAACAATATAACATGCTAAAATTGAAAATGAATGGTTAATTACCTAAAAAAAGAAAATGAATTGTAAAAAGATAATACATATATTAAGCACCTCCTTTGTGCCATGGAAAATGTTGTGTTTTGTAAGCTGCCTCCAACTTAAAAGTTGTTGCTTTTTATTTTTTTCAGTGCCTAAATGGCTTTGAAAAATGCCATGGTGATTGAAAGATAGAAGGTAATCTCTAGAGGCCTCATTTTATCACACAAATCAATATTTTACAATACACATTGAAAGTGATTTTTTCTAATAGATAACAAAAGCAGATTCCTACAACCAAGAGTCCAACTATTTATACTTTTATCTGTTTTGTGATTAATGATGACAGAAACCTCTGCTCATATGTGTATATTTCTAGCATCCAAATCAAGATGTGAAGGCTTCAAGTCGTAAGATTACAAGGAATATTAATATAAGGACTTTTAAAAATTCAACACAGTGCAATAAAGTGTGCAGTATTACCAGAAATGAAGTCACTAGATAGATGAAAAATTTATAAATATTGAAAAAGCTGAAGTACTCCTTGGTTTTTTTAAAGAATTATTAATGACTAAAATGTTGGGAACTAAGATTAGCATTAATATTAGAGCCACAGTCAAATAGACAGTGCTTGGAAGAATACAAATGTTGTTAACAGCTGCTACATAGAACACATCTTTTATTATGCACCAGACTTTACTATCTTTGTATTAACAATGCCTAATATGTGATAAAACTATTTTTAAAAGAACATTTTCAACTATATAAACAAAATAAATACCAAAGCCATTAGGTAATCTTAAATTTCCTATTTTTAAAATCAACACTAATCCAATAATTTCCTCTTTCTCTGAACTAATTATTAAATTACAGTAACCAAAATTATCTTGTGTTTGGGGTGAAAAAGTGCAGTGGATATCACTTCTGATCAGGATCTCATTGAATGTGAATAGTGTGAATGTTTATGTTGTCTAAATCATTGTTTAGAAACAATTATATCCACAAAATAAAAATAATCTAAGTATTTCACCTAATTTCAGAAAGGTGATGTATGCTAAAAAAGTTTAGTTTTCCTAAATTGATAACAACAAAATAAAACAATACTCCAAATAATTAGTTCTAAGAATTTTTGACAAAATCTTTTGCTGCAAAATAATTAACCTATCTGAAAAGTGTATTTACCTATAGAAATTAGATTTGGTGCAATTACCATTTCCTTGATTATAAGAGAAACTTTAACAGTAATAGATGTCTTCAATTTTTCAGAGATAAGATGGTATATTCTGTAAAATAAACAGTTTTACTTTTATGTAAACTTTATGTAGATAACAGCAAACATCCCATATTTATTGAGATTTCTGTGGACCAGGCTGATCTATACTTTTTGGCAGTCTTCACCTTTAATGGCAAATTTAACACTCATAAACTACTCAATCAAGTAGTGCTATTTCTTAGGAAGCTAAAATGCAAAGAGAGCTTAAATATGTTGTCTGAGATAACCCAACTACCATTTCTAAAATGCAATTTATAACCAGAGCTGATGCTTTAAAACTTTAATAAGCTATAATAGGAAGGTGACTCTGCACTACAGATTTCTTATAAAAGTAAACCAAAAGTTAAATATTAATTCTTAATCTTTAAACACACATCTATATAATACATGTTACTGTTTGCTCTAAATTTCTTGCCTAGCATGCTTGAGGCCTGGTTTCAATTCCTGTCATAAAAAGAAATGTGATAAATTCTTTACACGCTTTAACTCATTTAATTCTGAGTGGTTACAATCACAGCAATATAGGACTGGAATGTGCAAGACCTTGATTTTATAGGAAACACCACTGTAGTCAAGAGAGGAGAAGCCATGCTTACAAAAAATGCTAACATTTTAATTTAAGGACTATGGACATTTGCTATTACTTACTTTAAAGTAAATAAAATCTATATATGTCTTTATTGGGACATCAATTTATTAGTTATTTAAGGTTGTGTTATCTCTACATCAGTAATGATAAAATGGAGAATATGAAAGCTGAATTGTCAAAAGTTCATAAGTATGTTAAATGATAGCACTAAATCCTGAATTACATGTATTTATAATTCAAATCTTAATTATTTCTATTGAGTTTTTAAATAATTCACACATGGTTTTTCAAAACACAGGATTGTTTCAAAGTCATTTTTGAAAGTCTGTTTTATGACTAAAATTCTGCTGGTCATTCATAACATAAATATGAACACATGTCTCTTGCATATAGACCAGTCACCTATTTCTGGTTTGCTCCTGTCCTTGTGCTCCTTTATCTTCAGCATTTGTTTTAATGAGACTGTCCTGGTTTATATTATAAATTTTATGGCACTCTGCTTAAAGATTCTAGAATTTAATTTTGACACAGAAGGGATTACTCTTACATTTTTAAAATATTATCTGGAAGAATATGGAAGTTTCTAACTATGTGGGAAGAATAATTAACTCTACCCAGGGAGTTAATTCAAAGAGCTAAGTTTGGGAGGATGCTTAAAGGAGAAATTGTAGTATATTAGGTAGTTAGAGGGACAATAGAAATTATTATGGTTTAGATACTACATGTCCTCCCAAAGCCCACATGTGAGACATGCAAGAAAGTTTCAAGATTAAAAGGGTTTAACCAAATCAGTGCATCAAAACCACTCATCTGTGGAGGCTGGATCTAGACCCTGGCCATTGAGAAAGGTGTTAACATGTGTTAACACGGATAAGGTGTAACGTTATACAGCCTAATACTTTTTTAGAGATATTGTGGGAAGGGGAAGGAAGGGATAAGGGTGGGTAATTGGGGGGCTCTCCTGGGGGTAAATCTAATATCCAGAATCTATTCACATTTTATATTATTTTGTTAAAAACTTGTATGGTTGTTCAATAATAAAAAAAATACTCATAGGGATTGGTTGCAACTGTATGCAGTTAGGGTGTGGCTGGAGGAGGTGGGTCCCTGAGGGTGTGCCTTCGGGGTATATGTTTTGTCCTTGTCTTCCTCTCTGCTTCCTGGTGCCACATTCCTAAGTGCTTTCCTCTACTTTGCCTGTCAGTCATGATCATCTACCTCTTCTCCTGCCCATAGCAACAAAGTTGGCCAACTTGACCTCTGAAACCATGACCTCTGAAAGGTACTTTCCCTCCTGTCATTGTTCCTGTCAAGTCTTTTAATCACAGTAGCAAAAAAAGCTGACTAAAACATAGATGGATTGGTGTAAAGAAAGGCAAATAAATCAGTATAGTTGGCACATGGTACAGGCAGAGTATTAGAGAAAAATACAGGTCAAGTTTAATTTTGCAGTTTCTTCTCTGCTCTCAGTACAATTCTAGGGGCTGGGATACACAGGTTGAATAGAGAACATATATCTCTTCTCTGTTAATGGCATAATACAAGCAAATTAAAGACTCATTGGAAGGACACTTAGCAGATATTAATAATCTAGAATAGAACACAGGGATCATTCTTAAATTGTGGATTTAATTAATAGGAGTTAATGCCATATTAATTCTTCTAAGCTTAGAGGACTACTAGTACAGTGAGGAGAAAAGGGAGAGGCCTTTTTATTTTTTTTTCTTGTTTCAAATTTCTATTTCTGATTCCGAAGCTCTTATTACTTAATAATAAACAACTAATAAAGTGGCAAACTATAGCAGGTATGACTCTGAACAAGAAGGAATATAAAAACCAAACAGGAGAGCTACAAATCAAAATAATTAAATGTAAGAAATAGTCTAGAGGGACTTTACAGAAGCCTATAAAAAGGGAAAATCTGCTCACAGCTAGAAAAGGAAGGCAGGGTTATAAATAAGCAAGGCAGAAACAAAACTATTGACTAAATTGCAAGAAAATAAAAGACCAAAATTAAAAAGAAAAATTCACTCGGATAGAAATGTAGAACACTTGGCTAAAGGGAAAAATGCTGCATTAAAAGGAAATGTTAGTATTTTATACATAGATCAACATCTTTCAGAATCTTTCTTTGACTCTTTCCATACCAAGAAGTCCCCTTACATTATCCCAAACTTTTGCTCCCTTTATAAAATTATTTATGAGGCCAGGTTCTTTATCCTATTGCATTCTATCTTAACTGAAATAGGTGTTAATATTCAGAGTGGACCTAATTCTTCTCCTTACATGTGATTTTCCCATTGCTTCTCAATTAATGTCTTCCATACAGCATTGGGATAGAGGAAGAATTTCCTTCTTTTCAGAACGATCTTTTCCACAACACATAGGGCCCACAGTTGGAACTGAGATTGATATTCATGGAGTTCACAGTTGCTGCAGAAGTCAATATACTCTGAAGGTAGGTGAGGGTCTCACTTCAACTTATTTTGTGATATTCAGTGAGGCAGATGACCAAGAGCATCTTCTCATAGAATGCAAGAACAAACTTCCTACACACACAGTGCTAGAAAAACTCACATGTAATAGATGACTTCCTGAATTCTATGTGTGAAATTCAATTTCCGAATTTAATATAATTCTGTTCATTCTATTCTCATTGTCCTAGGGAAGGAAAATGCTTCTCATATCATTTCTAAGGACTGATTTCCTTGCCTATATTTCCTCAAATCATTCTCCACAGAGCAGCTGACATTAGTTATCTGTTTAATGCAATCTGATTCTGGCATTCAACCAGATTAAAAGCCTCCTGAGTTCATTATTTTCTGCACAATAAAGCCCAAATGCTTTAGATACATTCCCAGACTTTTACCACCTGGTCTGACACATCTTGCTCCTGGGACTGTATTCATCTTGCCTGCACTGTGTACCACCTAGTTTGTATTTCTTTTTCTGCTCTTTGTCTCTCCATTCTGATTTAAATTCCTTTAATCCACTCCTTTCTTTCATACTTGGCACCTAGAACGGTATTACTTCAATGAATGAGTTAGTGAGTAAATTATCCCGTCCCTGACTAGGGCTTAGATTTACAAGTGACATTTAGCCCTTTCGTAGTTCCTAGTACCCCATGGTGTAACAGTAGATTGGAAAGAACAATACTGTGAAAATTGGAATATATGGCTCCAATCCCTTGTTCCATTCTTGATGTCATGAATATAATGTTCTTTGATTTCTCTAGATGTCTTTTCTAACCTACAAATGTTTCCTTTACAAAAGATTTAAACATCATATACATTATATATTATTTTGTTAAAATTTGTATGATTATTCAACAAATTTCTCAATAAAAAAGTCAAAAAAGATTTAAAATCATCAAATATAGTCAATGTGTACAGAAGCTTTCTCTTGATATTTTTGATAAATATGTCAATCTCTAAGATACAAGTGTTGATTTTTCTGCTACTATTTAAAAACTGGTTAATTTTGATGCGATTTAAATAGTATACCATTGTTACAAGTAGGACAATAGAAATACCCAGTCTACTTTTCTTGAGGAAAATGTTTACGTCATTTTAATTGCTCAAGGATTCTGTTCTTCCTGGTGTGGACTGGAGGTGGCCATGTGTGGTGAGATGTGTAGGTGAGAATGCAATAGTTCATGGATCTAGGAATTCTAGGCTAGAATGTGCCTAAGGAATTTTATAGGTTTTATTTCTATTCTAGCTTCTTTTATTTATGAGAATATGAAAAAATGAATAAACTTCCATTTGTCTCTTGCCTTTTAAAAATTGAATAAGGTTCCACACCTCTTTTGCTTTTTATTCACTTATCTGCAAATGAATGGTCTTGCTTGTTGAAAACCTACTAGTTATTTTTTAAGGCACAAAGATTCCGACTTGATTTTTTTCCCCCTCATTCCATTGATGACATGAAGAATGTCTCTGTGTTGAGATTAATTTATATTTTTTAGTATCATTGCTTCATTCTATTATAAATTGATGTTAATTCTAAGATATTTCTCCTTAAATGAGTGAAGTTCAGGTGTTGTTTTTTTCTACCATTTGCTTTGTGATTTATCATACACTTTCTCCCACATTTTTCTTTGCAAAATCATTCTAAAAGCATTCTTGACATCTGTTGTTTCCCTTTTGCCATATTAGAAGAATTTATAATCTACAATGGTATAATTATAGGATTTGACAAAGTTTTCACAATCACTTAATTTAGAGACACAATTTTAGGTATTTGTAGTTGCTAATCATTTTCTATTAAAATGATGCCACATAATAAACTTAAAATACTCGGTCAGTCTTCAAAGTAACAAGTCCACATTTTGTCTTGAATAAGATTCTCTATTTTACAAATGCTGAAGTTGTTCACATAATTTGGCAATCATTTGTTTGTTGTATATTCTAAAATATTTGAAGCATATTAAAGGAATGAATTATGGAAGCAAGTCATTTTTACTATGCCCAATAGTTTTAACTTTATAATGCACTTCCACTTGGACTCTATTCTAAGTACTGTGTCAAATATTAGTTCAAACAAACATGTGTTTCAGAACTAAGACTACCAGAAACCATATTGAATGCAGTGATTGACACAATGAAAATGTGAGAATCTCTGTGCTTCAGAGTCTTATTATTTATTTAGTAGACAAACACTACAAGAAGTTATTCCACTTGAACATAGCACAATAACATAAAATTTCACCTATGATTGTTTTACAAAATCAGAGAAGGCTGAAACTTTCTAAGGACAAGGCTTCTGAATATAGCCACATGGTACAAATGGGTTCATGTAATATCAAGTCAACAAGGAACCAAGTGACAAGGGAGGGATAAGCAAAATGATGAGAATTGTAAACCAAAGAGAAGAACACGTAAAGGTAGAAACTTTATGCTGGGAATAAATAGTCTTGAAAATTTTAGGTAGAGGGAATGACATAGTGAAAGAACACATATGTAAAATATCATAATGAGCACATGCAACGGACAGGCAAATCAGCCTGGAAGAAGATCCATGAACCAAGGCAGGTTTTGATGACAACTTGGACTAAGATGTGGAAGTCTGAATGTAAAAGAGCAACTAGCAAGTTATTTATTTTCAGAAATCATAAATCTTGGTAACCATCCTGAATAAAGGAAGAAGAGAATGGATTGAAATAGTTGTGTATTTTCAAACCTGGATAAATAGAAAAAGTGGTAATGACACCCATACATAGAGACAAGGGTGCTGGGCAATGAGTTCAGTTAGAGTCTGGCTACGGTTTGAATGACAAAGGGAACAAATGCATAAAACTCCCAACTAGGGGGTAGCTGGAGGGAATAGAAAAGTGAATAAAATACTCACTTTATTTAGGTATTTGTATTCCCTGTTTTGATTTGTGGCAGTTTTTCCTACCTTCTTTGTCTTCAAGTAGGAAGTCATTTACATCCTTCACAAAACTAGCTATTGCTTACATTCTTTAAGTTAAAAACTGTTTTTATTGGGGCTTGTGCGGTAGCTCAGCAGTTTCAGTGCTTGCCTGGCAAGCGCGAGGACCCGGGTTCAAACCCCAGCACCATGTACACAACTAAGTGTTGGAGCAACGAAGGCCATGTGAAAAACTAAATAAAGTTGCTTCTCCCTTTCTCTCTCTCACTGTCCCTCTCTCTTTAAAAAAAAACAAACTGTTTTTATATACATTAACTTGTTTAATACTCAAGCACACCTTATAAGATACTTGTTAAATTATCATTAAAGAATTTTATAGATGAAGAAACTAAAGTATGGAGAATAAAACAACTTAACAAATGTCACAAAACTGTAAGTCCTGGAGAAAATTTTGGAACCCAAATAACTTTATTTCTTATGTGCTGGTTAATACTGCTTCCCTTATCCCAAGTGGTTTAGTATGAGTTGTCCTTACTCTGCTTAATTCCGTTCTTACACCTATTTTCTCTCTAAATATGGTAAGATACTTTTCATCTTTTACTCATTCTGCAACAGAAGCCTCACACATGATCTATACTCTAAACTCTTCATGGTTCAGAATCCACTGTATTGGATAACTGATCATACTCCATATGATGTTAACAACTTCCAATAGCATACAAACACTTTAATAAACACTCAAAATAAACATGGAAGGTCATTTACCATATGATGATTGTGTGTATTTCCAATTTAATTTCCCAAAATATTTTTCAACAAATCTGTACCCCAAGCAAAGGCATGCCAAAATACTTAACTGTGCATTATTTTTACCTTACTCTTGAATTTTACCTATACCAATACAATTAGATAGAAAGATTTCCATGGCTAACTAGAGGACTGCTAATCATCTTTCATGCTTGTAAGTAATGTTGTTGGTAAGTCAGTACTATCTGGTTTTGACTTTGTTTCATTTTTGTCCCACACTTGGATTCCTTCTGCATGCCCTGCCTGTGTGATTGAATATATCACACTAACTCAGGATAAAGACTTTCATATTCCTTTAGTACCTTGACTTAATTTTTTAAATCAATCCAGAATAATCTGCTGCTGCTCTTCTCTAGCTCTTATTTGTCATCTTTATGACTTTTGTCTTTGTGCTTAACTATATTACTCTCTTGCATGAGAAGTTGCTATCATTTGGAAAATACCCTCTCAGAGTTTGTGGTATTATGGTCTCCTTCTTCCTTATCAAAATGTCTATGTTCAATCTTCAGAGTTCTAATTTTGCTGTGTAATAATAACTTGTAACATGTTTATATAAATACTAGCTACTGCATAAAACATACGATTTACTACTTCTAATAGTTTTATTACCTGCTTAAATTATATACAATGCAGAGCCCACTAAAAACAGGGATCATGGGCTGGAGAGGTGGCTCAGTGGTAGAGTACATACCTGCCATGCATAAGGACCCAGTCAGTCACTAGCATTACATATACAACTAAGCATCAGAAAACAAACCCAGGCTTGGGTGAAAGGTAGTCAAACTCATGCATTAGACCCACCAAGGGCATAGCAACACGTAATCTGGGAGAATCATAGACATGTAGCTGGAAGAGTGAGGGGAGAGGTGGAGAGATGAGAGCGGGAGGGAAGATTGACAGGGATCTGGGGAAACAATCAACAATGTAGCATACTCTTTATCCACCCCCCCACATAAGAATTCAAATAATACTAATGCAATTATTTAATTCTGGAAAATTCACAATCTTATATAAACTTACATACATATGCATGTATGTAGATACATGTATGTGGAAAATTTATATCTGTTGTAGGGGCATAACATAGATGAACCAAGAGACTGGATGTGGGCAATGTGGAGGTAACTATGGTTTAGAATCAAATACACATCATATTGTTACTTTATATGCATTTACGATTGTACAACAACTCAACTCCTTAATAAAAACAAAATAAAAAATAAAATATCAATTAACTCTTTCTCTCTCTCTCTCACTTATGTTCTCTCTTAAAGAAAAAAAATGGAGTGTTGGATCCAACAGGATCTTGGTGTATTGCAGGGTAACATTTAAGGTGGACATTAGTACAAGTCAGCAGGTGACACTGCTTTTGAAAAAAGAGAACTTAAAGCATAAGGTGAAGGACAAAGATCACGTGGGGTCAAATATTTTTGATGATTAAAATAAATTCAAATGACAAAAACATGTAAATTGAGCTGTTAGCTAAATTTCTTATGTTTCTCTTCTCTCTGAACATTGTATATATAAATATAGAATGCATGAATTTTCTCAATTTTTATCTAATTTTACATTAAAGCAAATCATCATATAAAAGTGCAGCAAATTTATTTAACTGCATTATAAATCATCAGGTCAATTCAGTCTTTTTATTTTTTAATTTTATAAAAAATGTTTATGATAAATGAAGGAAAATGTGAACAAACCTTATTCAACAGTTTCCTTTGAAGTTTGTATGAGAATATAGATTAGCCAGAATATAAAACAGCAATCAAAATTTAATTCAGGACTCAGATGTGGGTGGTCCAGGCCTGAGACATGACCTTGGCTTTGGCAGCAGTATAATCTCCATAGTCAGCTGAGAACTAGGGGCTTTTGGAAAGTTTTAAGAGTACAATTTTTATTCCTGAAGGGGAATGTAGGAAACATACAATGACCACCACAATAATTCAACAAAATTATAAATGGCAACTTTTGTATTTTTCAGAAATACAATCACTAAATATTACCTATATTTCAATATTTGCTTATAATTTTAAATTGTTTACTTGTTATACATATTTTATAATTCTAGCATTCAAAAATTTTGAATTAAATATTGCAAGTAGGTTTATATTCGGATAATATATTAAAATAACTTCTCTAGGTCTCTCCTGTTTAACATGTGCAAAATGTTATTGATTTTGAAGGACCACTACTTTCCTGCTTCATTGTTAAGTATCCGTTTACCCTTTGACAACTTCCTAGAAGTGATTAATTTACATTTGCTTTATGTACAACAAAATCTCCATAATACAAATGTAAAGCTTCCTTGAAGCTCACTTTTATACACTTGCAACTTTTTGCAGCTTTGCAGGTAGGCTTAGAATTTGTTTTGAAATTATTCTTTTCCATTGGTAATCAAATGCTTTGAGATTAAAAGGTTTAATCACACATCAAATAATGTGAATTTACTAAAAAGAAATTGTGTAAGTATGGGACAGTTATTGAACATCAATGGTTGTTAAATTTTCCTCACAGTGTACATCAAAAGAGAGCTGAGATGTTTGGTTTATTATATTGATTAATCCTAGTTTATTATGTTTCAGGAAGTAAGTCTTCTTAGCAGTGAGTTAATGGAAGATGCATAAACATTTTTAATTCTGAGGCAGAGTGAAGTGAATTGTTACTGCACAGCCTTAAATGGATTATTTTATGTTCTCAGAGCATCCATCAAGAAGAAAACTGTTTTAGAAAACCGATGTGATTGTGTCAAGATGATGGGACTGAATTGGTCATGGCAAGGTTTAGTCAGTGTTTTTGGCTATTTTCATTATTGATTGTATAGCATTGATTATGTTAATTCTGCAGAGCTCCAATTTGCTTATTAAGTTTGCAAAAATAACAAATTGACATTGGCATAATTTCTATTTTATATAGGTTGTTTAGGCAGACCACATTTCTCATTATTTTTGGAAAATTCAAAACAAAACCCTATGATTTATCTCCTCCATCTTAAATTCTATATTATTTAACTTTTTATTTATTAATTAATTTCTTAGAACTTTAAAATAAAGCGGTCATTAATACCCACCATGGAATAGCATCAGCCTTGGCTTGCTCTGTCATTATACATTTGTTCTTGGTTGTTTGACAATGATTCCCTCCTAATTGTAAGACCATCTTTAATGAATAAAAAAATACCCTATGATTAAACACTATTTATAAGAAACAAAGGACTGGAACAGCAGCATGTTACCTTTGTTTTCTAAATAATATTAAATAGAAGTGGAAAAAGAGCAAATATCTATGCCATTTGCTTTGCCATGTTCCAAGTTATTAAATATTAAAATAAGTTATAACACTTAAAAATACTAAAGAGCAGCCACAAAATATTAGGATGTGTTTTACCTGAAAAGAGGTAAACAATAAAAATTTCCTTTCTTTCTTTCAGCAGTGCAGTCTCAATATTCTGTAGTTGTGTTTATATGTATAATATTTGTGTGTGTTTGTGTGTGTGTGTCTTAGCAAAGTTCTGGGAACGTGCTCATACAAAATATTATGATATTAAACAGGAAAAAGTTAATTCCTGTTAACTGAATATGCCTTGTTTGGAAAGGAGTAGTCCTTGATCAAGTTCTTCTATTTTTATGGTTTTACTCTTATATACTTATATTTGGAAAGGAAGAAGTTTGAATAAGGTTCAAGGAATTAAAGCTAAATAAGCCTATTGGACACTAATGGGAAGACTGCATAGGTAAAAACAAAGACATTGGTTTCCAAGGAACCAATGTGAGAGTGACTTAACTTTGCCTTTATGGGGCAGGTGAGTTTCCTTGGCATAAAAAATATGAAGGCAAAAATCCAAAATGGGTCTCAACAGTCCTTGTTATATCACCAGCATTTTTGACCCTCAAGATCCTGTGCTAAATTGTCTTGGCCTGAGTAGCTTCTGCAAGCACTTGCTCTGGAACTTGGGTAAATTCATGTCCTTGCCTTCAAAAGTTTGACAGTATAGCATACCATATAGTTTGTCTTAAATACCTATGTTATGTGCTTAAAGCAGTTCTATGGACATTTTAGCTATAATTATTATATTTATGACTCTTGAATCTTATATTTATCTTAATAGCACCCATATGGTGCAGTTGGGCATGTAAGAATGGGAGGCAGGACTAAAGATTTAAAAGAAATGGCAGAACCCAGCAGAGTATAGTATTGTCTTAAAGGTTAACCTTCAATTCCTTCTTCTATATTAATAATTCACTAATTTTCAAATAGTTCTTTTGCATTTACATATGTTACTAAAGAGAAAGTATGGTTTATGTTTTATATTAGTATAGTAAATTGATTTCAGGCAATTTTTTCTGTGCTACTGACAATTTTGTTTTGTTCTTTGCTGGACTCTTGCAGAAAAATTATAACAATTGATCTATCAACAATCTTTGAAATTATGAAAAAATCCAATTTGGTTAAAACTAAATCGGCTTAAAACAGGTCTCTGCTATTTCTGCAATATGGAATTTTAAAATTGTTGCCAGAACAAAAGTAGGAAGAATTATTCTTATTGCATATTAAAGAATAATTTTTCAAGGCATAAATCTGAGCTCTTTGAATCCTTTATCTTCAATGCAGGTTTGTTCTTAATGATATGTTACAGTTTTTAGATGAGTCTCACTTCCTTCCTCTTGCCATAATAGGTTGGTATATACCTGCAAATTTGGATGATTGATATTATTTTATCATATGCTCAAAAATTCAGTTATTTCACTTAGGATAAACGAGGTTCTCTCAAAATTCAAATACTTAATTCAATATTCAATATGAAATAATTTCACAAAGTGAGCCAATGTTACCTGTGGACACATTTGGCAGTTAAATTCTCCTGGCATGCACACCAGTCAGCTCAAAGACAGAGTGTCCTTGGGATATATTCTGTTAGGCTGGGGAAGCTGGCCTGATTTGAAGAAGGAATAATACAGGTTAACACATGTTTTAAAAGCTTTATGTTATGAAATTCTAAAGAATTTTGAATTAAGAATTACTCATTCTTGGGTGAATCTGATGATGTTTATTAAGAAAAATACTATTTTTAAGGTTTTCAAAACTGCTTCTATAGAATCAAAATGCTCCAGTGATTATTAATAAGAGTTTCTCAGGAAGGGTTAAACAGGCTTACAGGTTAACTCCTATAGTCAGGTGTTTGGGGATAAGGCCACAGATTTGTCTAATTCTTATAATATAGTATCTAGATTTTCTGTTTGTCTACCAACATTTCTCACAAAAATCTATATGAGGCACTATTGACATGAATTGTCCCAATCTAGAGAATGGCCTTGGTTCTGAAATGTTTAAGCCCAGTAACATTTAAGAGAGAAATGACAGTCTTGACATCTGTCCCTCCAACAGATATATTAATCTTTATAATTGATTGAATCTCTGAAAAGCTATGTTCTTGATATTCAGTATCTTAGTTCTCAGAATAATAATCATCCTTGCTTTTATAATAATGCTTCCCTCAAATTTTAGAGGACTTTCATAAAATAAGATATCTGACAATTACTTTCATATTTTCAGAAAACTGATCAATGACACTTCTATTATGATATTGATTGACCCTAATGTAATGACTGGTCTGACTTTTTTTTCACTACAAATTAGCATGAAGAAAAATATGATTTTCTTGAAAAAGAAAGTTGTTAATTTTTTCTTTTTATATCAAAAACTTATTAACTACCAGGGAAATCAGTTTTTATCTGGATGCTAGATTCAGCAATGCCCTTCAGAAAACTCATTCAAGTTAGACAGAGAGCAAAAGATAGGGAAGGAAGAGAACAGTAACTTCTGGGGATAAAGAGGAAAAGATCTGTAAGAAAAGGTTATATTTGTTATGGTATTCCATCATGAACAAATATTTGTAAGTGGAAGAACAGGAAAGGTTCTGAGGGACAGATATTATGACTTCTCAGAAGCACAAATGTGAAAGGTCAATAGAGAGAAATGGCATGCATGGTTTCCAGGAAGAATTTCCAAGAAAAACCGGCAGAAGTTGAGGTTGAAAAGGCATTCATGTGCAGGTTGTAAAGGATTCTGTGATGCTATACTAGAGTTTTGGTTTTACTCTGTGGGCCAGGAAGAATCCATAATGGATTTAAAGCTGGGGAAGGGCAAGTTCAGATTTCTGTGATGAATTCCTTGGAGGAATACACTGTTTGTGCTTTGAAAATTTTTATATCTCCAGGTCCTAACGCAGATTCAAACAAATAGCATATACTGTGTTATTATCTGTTGAATCAGATGCTCAGTTTCATGAAGCTGCTGCAAAACTCTATGGGGAGACATGCAGGGTATTGTAGGATTTGGGATATATTTTACCATTGATGCCTCTTTTGGATATTGACATTCCTGTGACTTTCTCTGCCTTTTTCTGAAGGTTATGGAATTGACACAAGAAATGGTATGTGGTCCTCACAGTTGGCATACATGCACAAGTCCTCCTTTTTATGACTTGTTTTGTTTCAGTTATTAACTCTTAAGTGATTTTTATCATCAACCACCTCAAACAGGTTTTGTGGATGACTTGGGTATAAATGAATTTGTATTTATTTGAAGTATTTTAGGTCAACAGTGTTCATGTATGTCAGAATTCTTCACACAGAAATGAGGAAAAGGACCTCATGGCCACAAAGCCACAGACTCTCCCTTGATCAAGTGCACTTCAGGAGGGGCCAGTAGCCCACTCAGGCAGGCCTAGAAGTTTTTCTCAGGTTCAGAAGAGAACAATGACAAAATCTTCAACCACCTTATGATCTTCACTTCTTTTAAATTTTTTTGATGTCAGAAATACGTAAGCATCAGTGTAAGTAATGCCCAGGGATAATTACTAAGTCTATTTCTTTCTTTTTTTAAACTACATCTATTAATTTAGCTTTTTAGCTTTTGTGGATTCCCTGCCAAATGTTAAAAATAATCTAAGTGTGAAAGGCATCCATGAACTATTCAGTCCATTTCATGAACTACAACCACATAAAGCAAACTATCAAAACTTGTGATTTAAACTTTTCTGTTAATACAAAACAAAACAAAACAAAAAAACAAAGTCTGACAGATAATAGCCTAAAGCATTCTTTGACATTGTGGAAGCAACCCCAGTGTGCTAGTATGATACAGAATAATCATTATTCATGAGGCGATAGTGGTTTGAAATAAGTGATTGCTTTGAATCAAGACATGGAGTCCTCACCATACCAGCTCAGCAACTCAAGGAATGATTGGGGCAATCATGCAACGTTCCTCAAAACCTATCTTCTCATCTTTAACACGGAAATTCTTATCTCACAGAATTATCTTGAAAAACTGAAATAACATATAAGTATATAAAAATATCTCAATAAATTATATTTAATCAAATTGCATTTTAACATCTTTGTAAGTAAGAAAGAAATTTTGGTAATGGGATATTAAACAACACACATGTCCATAAATTTACTATGAAATTAACATTTTGTTTATAAAACGCATATGTTTTTCCACTCTATACCTATTATTCTTCTCTTAAACTGAAATCAGCTGTCAAAATTAAAACTATTTCTTTAGTACTTTGTTTGAAAATTGAGTATTTCCTAATTGTGATAGCTTAATAATGCCAAATTATTGCTCATCTTACATGAAAGTTAGCAACATGCAGAGATAGTATGCTTTGGATGAGACAATTTTTTGTTACCTTGAAAAAGATCATGACATTGTTAGCACAATAAAATTTAAATAATATATAAATAGCATTCTGCTGAGGAGTGAATGTCATGCCTATGGATCAGTTCAAAGTTACCCAAATTCCTGTTCTTTCCAGGCTTAAAAGAGCTAATTGCTTTGTTTAATTACTAGGGTATTCCTCCAGTGTTATTGAGTGAAAATATATTATGAGATATTACCACTATCATAGATTTTCTGTCATCAGATATTCTAAGTTTTCAATAAAAGTTTCAATTAATTCAATTTTTATATAACATTTTAAAAAAGATAAATTGACAATTATTTTATAATTTTTTTCATTCCTGAATTATTTCATTTTTGACAATCTAAGTGGGAATTTGTGATCTCTTGTCAATTATTTCTTTATTTCCAAAGTGCTTTTATGATGCTGAAATCAAATGTGGAGATACAGCTTTGGTGATAGTATCTTGCATATATTTTAAAGTTATGGTATGAAACATTAAGTGTTAGACACATGATTCAGTAATAGGGACTGGAGGTCTGTATTTCACATCATCCCACAATTGATCTGAATTGGGGATCTCTGCAAGGATTGAGTTCATGATTTTTAAATTGTTTTTCTCATTGGTGTTCTCCATTCTCCATTCATCTACCTAACTGTTAGATAGTTAATATTCATTTTTCAAGTTGGTAATGTAGAACTTACGAAACACCTGATCTACAATAATTTCTTTGATAATAGCAATTCACTAGAAACTAACTTGAGAGTTCAGATAGTGTAAGAAAACAAGAGTTTTGACTGCTTTCTAAGAATCTTAAAATGATTAGGTTCCAAACACAGGACATCAGTTTACTAAAGAAGGCTTAGTAAGAACTGCATGTTAGAAAGAAAAGTTATATTTTCTTCTCCATAAATGTTAAAGTAGCCTATGAATCAATGCATATATAATGATATTTAATACATCAAAATGTTCACTAGAAAAAATCCTGATGTGGATTGGCAATATTTGTTCTCTGGCTTGTTTTCTTATTACTGCAGAGAAAATTGTATGCTTTCACACTTGCAAAGTTGAAATAATTCCTAACTATGAAAGGCTTTAAAATATAATAGACACATATAACTAGAGCAACTTGAGTCACTTCAATGTAACTTAAAATTTAACTGATTTTTAAAAAAAATTATAGAAAATGAAAAAAATTGATATTTTTCCTCTATCTGACTTTGATTGCTTCTGAGTGTTGGTAATCCATTCCACGTATGCATTTACTGTTTTTAAATACTGTTAGTTAGAACCTCAAAAGGCAAAAAGAATCCAAGAATTTGTTCTTCTCAAAATTCCTGATAAATCTGGACAACACTATTTGAGATCTGAATTTTGTCTCCTTTAATATATGATAATCCAGCTCAAATCACTGCATTCCGCTTGTCTTCAAGTTGGAGGAAAAGAAACTGGAAAATGTTTCCTAATCTCATGATCCATCCACCCCTGCTGTGCAGTTTGTCCAGGAAGAATGTTCACTCAGAAAGACCGCCTCAAAAGGCCTTTATATTTGAAGATTTTTTTCAAGTCCAACAGGAATTTAAAGAACAAGGGTGTAAAGTACATATAAGCATTGACCTCTATTAAAAATGAATGTAGATCAATGAAGACCAGGATCTCATCAATTTTAATTGTCACTGTGAAGGAGCAAGCAATAATGTGGACTACAAAATAATAGAAGCTCCCCATGATCTGGCAAGGAGAGGAACAGAAGTATCCTGGACTGTGGGTTGGAATAAAATAACAGAAACAAGTACAATGATAATCTACCTCACTTCTCCTGCTTCTTCTATTAGAATAACCAAGCTAATAGTCAACAATTATATGTACCTTTTAGGTATAGCAAACAAGAAATTATTCATTTAATTTCTACAAATATGAGAGCTAGGAATGTAGCATTGGCATTTGTTATTATTTAATATATTTTTGTTATGTTATATTTACATTTTAAGATCTCTCCTTTTTTATAGACATGTGAAACCTGAACACAGTGAAGAAAATATATTCAGCTCCTACAAAAGCATCTCCCCCCCACATTCAATCCCTATTTTGTTTCATTTATTAAGTTCAAGGGTGAATTCATTGCTAATCCATCAGTTGTTAATATCAGTTTTTTCTTTTGAATATTGTATTGGTCAGGTTTCTCTAGAGGAAGAGAATCAACAGGATATAAATATTAGATTGACTTATTCTACCAGAGTCTGGGTAGTCCCACAATGGCTGCAGGCAGGGTGGAGAGCTGGAGGAACCAATAGCTTCACATTCTAGGATGCCAAGGCCTTATTCCAGTCGAGACCAAATGCCTGGAAACTCTGCAGAATCACTGGGCAGAGTATACTTTAGAAGTGTGAAGGAGTTGGAGTGTGATGTCCTCAGAAGACCACAGAAGCAATCAAGAACCATTCAAGAAGAATCACATTTGCGTATGCTGCTGTTTTCTTGTTCCTTGGGCTTTTATTCCACCCTAGTTTCCAACCTATTGGACAGTACTGCCTACAATTAGGGTGGGTTATCACTTCAGTATCCCACATGCCAATCATTCCTAAAACAACCTCACTGATACACACCCAGAAGATTAAACCTTAGTTGCCTCTTAATCTTAGATGTATGTCCATACCTTGTCTGCTTGACAATCAAAACAGGTCTCTTTACATTATATTTCATCTCCAAATAACACAATAACAAGATCATAAATTGCCTAACATAATATAACTGTACTACTTCTGGTGCCAATTTCTGTTTTAGTCAGCTTTTTCATTTCTATGACTAAAGGACCTGACAAGAACAATTGTAGGAGGACAATTTTATTTGGGGGCTCACAGTTTTAGATGTCTTAGTCTGCACAAGGCTGGTTCCATTTCTTGGGGCTGGAGGTGAGGCTGAGTCTCATGGTAGAAGGAATGATTCCAGGGAGCAGAGAAAGAAACTTAACTCCAGGAAAAAAATATATACCCCATTGGCACATCCCCATGACCCACCTCCTCCAGTCACACCCTACCAGCCTTTGGTTACCAGGTTAATCACTACCAGGGGATTAAATCACTGATTGATTCAAGACTCTCATAACCTAATCATTACACCTCAGCCTTCCTGGATTGTCTCACATGAGATTTTGAGGGACACCTTTCATCCAAACCATAAGAAATAATGAAAAACTGAAATTTTATAGAAATCTCATATTGCAGTTATTATTTCAAAAAGTTTAAATTAAATATTTTAGATCAATTAAATTAAATATTTTCATGGTAAAATGAAACTGGTAAACAAAGTAATAATTTATCTTCAAAAAATGGATAATAAGTCAATCTACGAAAGTTGTCCAAATAAAAATAATGTAAAATTATGTTGTTTACAGGGACAACCTGTTTAAAAACTAGAAGAAGAAAATGAAGTCTTGATAACTCTATTTATAACCAATGTGAAGCAGTAATTTCATCACCTCAAAATTTTTTCTAAAATCTATTTATTGAAATCGTATGCTCCAAAAATAAAAAATAAAAACTCACAACATAATATACATGGACTCATTCATTATGAAGGGGAATTTTCCAAGAAAGCTGAAGAGGGATAAAAGTAAGTTTTGATTTTCATATGGCAACTATACTAAAATAATTTTCTTTTTTAAATTGAAAGCATCTTGTTTCCTAGAAACATAATAAAATCAACTGGATAAAGGTTAGCCTTAATGATTCTTTGATACCAACTATGTTAGTCAACTTTGCATTTCTGTGACCAATATACCTGACAGGATCAGGTACATTAGGAGGGGTTGTGGGGAGAAAGGAACACTAACACACTAACACTAACACACTGTTGTTGGGACTGCAAACTTATACATCCACTCTGGAAAGCAGTGTTGAGACTCATCAGAAAAGTATGGATGGAGCCATCTTACAACCCAGTTATCCCACTCAGTGGTATTTTCCCAGAAGAGCTAGAATTGGCATACTAC
Source organism: Aplodontia rufa (assembly GCA_004027875.1). NCBI lineage: Eukaryota > Metazoa > Chordata > Mammalia > Rodentia > Aplodontiidae > Aplodontia > Aplodontia rufa. Next base: position 105,901 of record PVKS010003026.1, read on the forward strand.
AGAGACACAGTTACTTCAATGTTTCTAGCAGCTCAATTTACAATAGCTAAACTATGGAACCAACCCAGATGCCCCTTGCTGGATGAATGGATTCAAAAATTGTGATACGTATATAATGGAGTTGTTCTACTCTGTGATTAGAAAGGACGATATCATGGCATATGCAGGTAAATGGATGGAGATGGAAAAAATTACACTGAGTGAAGTATCCCAAAGTCACAGAATTAAGGAAGGAATGTTATCTCCCATATGTGGAAACTAGAGTAAAATAAGACAGGATGAAAGTTAGCTAAGTTTAAGTAATAAACTCACCATAGTTGAAATTTCACAGAAGCTAGGGGAACCACAACTATGAAGGTGGGGAGATGCAGGTAAAGGAGGAAGGGATAAGGGGGGTTATCGATACAACTGGAAACACTCAACTCCCATAAGATGCCCAACTATACATACACATGTAGAGGAACTCAGAAATTTCAAAAATTATATTCATGTATATGCTCATTTCTATCTACAGCATGGGGGTATTTTAGAGGATACATGAGAGCAGGGAATGGACAAAGTAGGGAGATCCTGTACTAGGATCGGCCTTAACTGACTTTGTCAATATCCTCATATGCATGAATATGTAACAACAATTACCTCCAATATGTAAAACTATGTCAAACAACACCACCAACAAAAAAATAATCATGGGTCCTTTGTCCAATGTTAAATCCTAGGCAATTGCTTACATTCTGGGTCTCACTTTCCCCATCCTTAAATAAATTGTTTATATATAAATGAGCTCTCTTTTTTCTTCAAGCTGTAATATAACTGAGAAGCAATGAAACCATGACTGGCATGAATTCTGCTTTTGTAAGTAGTTTTCTTTGGGCTTGGGCTTCAAAGTCCACTGCATTTTTAAGAGATGCGTGAACTAAGATTTGTGGTTTTAAATCTAATCGGTGTCAGGCATCTCCTATGTTTTTAAAAATAATCAAGTATCACAAATAGCTTTTGTTTATATAATTACACAGTGCATTAAAGCTTTATATGATCAGTAATGTTAATGTCACTCAGGAATTGTTACCCCACCTCTCCTCCAAGACTCTGGTCTCATCAGTTTTAGCATAGTTCAAATTGATCTTCAGAGAAAAGAAGTTAATTTCCTTATTAGCACCTCAACCATAAGGAAATGATAAATAGGAAAATTCTAATTACCATGATTTGATCCACGCATGCTGAAATATCACAGTGTACTCTATTATATGCACAATTAGTACATGTTAATAAAGTAAGACTGCAATGTCATATCTTGTTTTCATGCTTTTATCCAGAGCTTATACCTTTTCCTAAGTTATTCTCCAGCAGGTAATCTTCTCAAAATTGATCCATCAGATATTTCTCCTGTCTACTACTCTATGTAAGTCATCTCTACTTGCTTCTCCTGAAAGAGGTTGGAAGATTTTATTCAGGCAATTTGAAAAGAACAAAAATTTAAGTTTTAAACTTGTTTAAAAAATTACAATTTTACCAACAGAGCTGCACCAAGTACCTAGTTTGAAACTTCTAAAATTATTATGATTATTCACTCATTCTCAGATTTAGATTTAAAAATGCTTTCCAGCCTCACATAAAGTTTAAAGGCATGGTATTTTCTGAAAGGGTTTTATTTTGTCCTAGCACTCACTGTTTCTGCTTGACTTGTCTGCTGAATAATGTAGTCATTTGCTTCTTACTATCTAATCCAAGGCTACAGATTCCTATCTCCGTCTCTGTGGCTACTGAATAAGAATACTCCACCCACTTCCACCATCCTTCCTTACTTGAAATCATGTGTTCTTTAAAGTGTGGCATACTCCAGTACTTAGTCTTTCCTTCCATTCATGATTATGGGAAAAATCTTCAGTTTTATTCAATGGAATTGATATTGTTTGGAAATCAGAGGCTACTATCATGGCTACATTAAAATAATAGTCAATTCCAATTATATAGCACACACCCCAATGTATATGGTATGGTGTACAATAATTTCCCTGCAGTGAGAGTATTTTGCAATTATGTATATCATGGGGCTGAGTATTTCACCAGAGCAACTCTTTATCACACAAAATAAATCATGAACAGATGGCTTTTATTCTCTTCTAGAATGGCAATAATTATGTATGTGATACTTGTAATAATGCATAGAATAAAAAATGAAAAGAAAAATTTAATTACTAACTTTCCTTAGTGCTATTTTTGGATAAGCACAAACAAAAGCTAAGCTAATTCATGAAGATAGGGGCATGCAGTTCCCTTTACCCACAAACATTTTGATGAGGCCATTATTATTTACAGTTAAAACTGGGAATCAATACTTAAAGCAAGTAGAATATTTACTCAAGCAGAAAATGATTATTTACTGATAATAATAATTTGAAGATTGCTTTTTAAAATGAAAAAATTCAAATTATTTAGAAAGAAAATTTAAATTATTTAGAACTGAAAAAGCACAGAAAGTAAAATATTATAAAATGATATAATTTCTAATGAAATTCTATGTAGAGGATATTTTTAATGAAAGTGTTCATAGCTAATATTTAAACATTATGTCACTCTTAGAAATATTAATGAAAATGTATATTATCCTGGATATTTATATTGAAATTATATTCATAGCATGTAAGTGATATGTTATTATTTTTCACAAACTCCTTTCTAAAAACCTGTCACATTAGTCTGCATTTTAAGCACGATTTTTAAAATTTTATTACAACTCAGAATTTCAAAAAATCATTTATGAATCTTTTTTATAGTTCTAATATAAGAACATAAAGGTATATCAAGAGTGGGACTGCAAAATGATACAGCCACTCTGGAAAGCAGTGTGGAGACGCCTTAAAAAATTAGGGCTGGAACCCCCTTTTGACCCAGCTATCCCACTCCTGGGTATCTTCCCAAAAGTGTTAGTATCGGCATATTATCAAGATACAGTTATTCAATGTTTTATTTTTCTTTTTTTTAAAGAGAGAGTGACAGTGAGAGAGACAGAGAAAGAGAGAAACAACTTTATTTAGCTTTTCACATGGACTTCATTGCTCCAACACTTAGTTGTGTACGTGGTGCTGGGGTTTGAACCCGGGTCCTCGTGCTTGCCAAGCAAGCGCCGAAACCACTGAGCCACCGCTCCAGCCCTATTCAATGTTTATAGAAGCTCAATTTACTATAGCTAAATTATGGAACCAACCCAGATGCTCCTCATTTGATGAGTGGATTCAAAACCTTTGGTACATATATACAATGCAATACTACTCAGCTATCAGAGAAAATGATATTATGGCAATTTGCAGCCAAATGGATGGAGATGGAAAAAAATAAGCTAAGTGAAGTATCCCAATCTCTGAGACTCAAGGGCTGAATGTTTTCTCTCATTTGTGGAAGCTAGAATACAAGCAGAAACAGTATGATAGACGGCTAACCTAACAATTACCTCAACATGTATGAATTTCTACACGAAAGGGGGAAACCTTGCCTAGGA
>PVKS010003027.1:0-15185 GCA_004027875.1 Aplodontia rufa
GCATCAGCTTCTATGGATGTTATTTAGAATTTGTGGACCTTCAATGCTGGTAACCATCTTTGGGACAATTTATTCCTATCCTCCTTAGTTTACGGAGGTGAGGGAAGTGAGTGTCATTGAGCTCACCCACCTGTAGATGACCACGTGGCTCACTGGGAAGTAGGGCTGGACTGGAAAGCACAGTGACCCAGGCTCTGTGGACATCAGAAGGACACAGACTACCTCCATGTACCTTTGTCTCCTGTTTTTCATCTTGCTTTAAGTTTCTTGTTTTTAACCATGTGGAGAGAAACTTTTTGATAGAAAATGTCATTCTCTGGGTGTCTTAGAAGCAAGGAAAGGGAACAAGCTGAGATGAGAGATTTGCCTCTTTGGAGTGCCTATTGTTTCCTACTTTTTGCCTCTTCATTCTGACCTTTTGGCTTGTGTAGATGCTCCTGCTGGTGGATGGCCAGAGGCCAGGCAGTTGGAGCAGTAAAGTGAAGTGGCTATTTAAAGGAGAAGAAACGCTTGGGTATAGCATGAAAGTCTGCTTTAAAAAAATCACAGGAAAAAAAATCACAGAACTTAGTCTTTAGTCTATATACTTTGTGTGCAGTTGTTCATAAGCCTTTCACAGACCCTATTCATTCATTCATTCATTCATTCTATTCTCTCTCTCTCTATCTTTTTCTCTCTTGTAGTATTGGAGTTTGAATCCAGGGACTAGCATATGCTAGGTAAAGATTCTACCACCGAGTTACATCCCCAGAACTTCTTAGTTTTTATTTTGAGACAAGGTTTTGCTAAGTTGCTGAGGCTGGCTCAAACTTATGATCCTTCTGCCTCAGTCTCCCAAATAACTGGGGTTACAGGCATGTACCACCATACATGACTTACACACCCATCTTAATTGTGCTCAGATTAGTCCCTGGGTCAATTTGGTTAACTCCACTATTACAGTAGGAGAAACACTGTTAGTTATTCATTTCTTATGACATGGTAGATCCTTAGCAAGGTTGGAAGTGGAGGCTTCAACAATCTTTAATTCCATTGGCAATTATCTACCTGCTTTAGTAGACTTGGTTCTTCTGTGTCAGTGATGTGGATGGCAGAGATATTTGGGAGCAGATGATGCAGTGTATGAGTAGGGAGTACTTTAGTTTGCTTTCCCTGGACAGGGAGGAAGAAAAACAAGGAAAGGTACTAATTAACTGAGCAACCACAGTGGGGTAAACTGCCCATATTACCCTTGTAAGAAAGTTGTGAAATAGTTTTATCAATCGTATTTTACATGTGAGGAAACTAGGACTAGAAGAAATAAACATCTTGTTACTAAGTGACATAAATATGAGTGGAACTGAGTCTTACATCTCTTATCCCTTTCGTACTTTCTTAACACCCAGCAAAATATTTGTTCTCAAAATGAAGAAAAGTGTCTCTTACTTCAAAGTCTCCCCATCTATCTCACTGGCTGTCCACACAGAGTTTTCTTAGGTTATTTGTTGAAGTAAATAGAACTTTTTTTTATCCAATTGCAGTAGCACTGATATCAGTGAATTGTTGAGAAAATAGAATGCAATCACAAGTGTTTTTCATCTGTTTCAGAATAAAAATACAAAACAAAGCAAAGAACCTGTGTGTTTGAGCAGGGCCCAGTGGTCTTGCGCCGATGATGCGGGATTTTTGAGATGAGGCTGGATTCTCTGCTCCCACCGGCAAATGGAGTCTGGGCCTATTCCAGATTCCAGCAGCCAAAATAGCCCGCTTCTAGTGTTTGCAGCCATTCCCAGTTAAAACTGGAAATTTGGGCTGGCTGCACGTGTCTGCAATTGAAATAGTGTTAGCAGCTCTCCAGCTAAAAGCTGGGTGTTGCAGGTCTTGGTGTGGTGGAAATTCATCCCGGGAATTCGGCACCAGTCTTCTGGGTTCTTGTCTCACAAATTTGAAGAATAAAATCCATGGACAACCATGGAAAGAGGAGTAAAAGGAGTAGGATTTATTTAAGGAAGGAGAGCAGAGACTTTGCAAGGCAGAGGGGCACCTGGAAGCAGGACACTGTCAAAGGGAGGTTAGGCCAGGGGTTATATTGATTTGGGGTATGAACATAATTAACATTCATTCAAAGCAGGCATTGAGAAATGCATCTACATCATTGGTTGAAACCTATGCAAACCAGGCATTGAAAGTACCAAAGTCATTGGTTAAAATCTATGCAAAACAGGTAGCAATTCTTTCCAAGTTCCCATTTGTGTTCACCCCCATTAGTTTTCCCTCAGGGACAAAGGAGTTGCTCCCTCATGAGCCTCATGGTCATTTGCATATGAAGGCCCTGAGTATGTCCTGTCAATCACTATCTACCTGCTAACTCTCAGATGGGGCCCTTTGTCCCGACTGCCTAGCCATTTCACTATCTCTCCTAAAACTGTCTCACTGAGTCCAGGTTTGGAAATCTGAAGCACGAGGATTTTCAGTCTTTCTGACCACTGGAGTGGTCACTTAGTCATTCTGTGTCTTTCCTTCTCCTCCAGCAAAGCAGAGTAATTGGTGTTTGTCACCCATCTGCGTCCAAGGGGTGTGGTGAGTATAACCTTATAATTACGAGGTTCTGGGCAAATATTAAAAAAAACCTCAAAGGGCAGGCAGATTGCCACCCATCCCAAGGTGGAGATTGGCTTGTTGGGTTTGAGAATTTGCAAATTGGCAAATGCCTCCCAGTTGGTAGTTTATAAGCCTGGAATGTTAAGAGCTGGAAGAAATTCCTAGAGATTACCGAGCATGAACCCCATGGTTTGCAGCTGAGAAAGTATACGTTCAGAATGGTATGGAGATTTGAGAGACTGATGCAGTGAGTTAGACAGATACGGATCACAACCCAGGTCTTCAGACTTCTGCTTTGGACTGGACCCTTCCTCCTCTGCCTCTGAATGTCTTGGTGCTATTTGGGAAGATGTGGATGCCTGACCAGAGAGTGGTTGCAGATGAAAGGAGGCTTGGGATACAACTTCCAGAGGCTGCCTTTCAGGTTGGACACACACCATTCACTTTTAGCTGAGCGACCTCATTCAAATACAACTGGGTGAGCCAGGCAAACCAGATGGGTAATTGCCTGGAGTGTGTAGGGAGATGGTAGAGAGTGTGGTTCACTGAGTACCCAAGGAGGTTTGGCACATTATCATTTCCAGCCATCCAGAATGTGAACGACCAAACCCCAGTGGTCTGATCCAGTCAGATCAGTTTTGTTTAACAAAGCTATGCCTCTGAGCTAAGCTATGATTTGTACTTTGCTATACATAAACTTGCAGAAATGAAATTGATTTGGGAAAGCTGAAAGATAATTGTTAGGGAAAGTTCAAGCAGTTAAATTATTACCTTTATCAGAAAAATCATTAAACCCTATTATTTCCATCTCAGCTTCCTTCCACACACATTTATTTGAGGCCTACTATGCTTCAAGCTCTCTAGGTTTTTGATACAGTGGTCATTGGGATGCCCAGGGTTGACCTTGAGAGGGCTAACATACACAAAAGCAAATAAATAACAACAAAAATGGGCAGGGAAATTTTTGGTATGATAAATGCTATGAAGGAATTAAAGCAGGGAAGCATGTTAGAGACCAGTGGGACTTCTTTGAAGATCAGTTTGAACTGTGACAAGAGGCAGCCACACAGAAATCTGGAAGCAGAATCTTTCCTAAAGAGCCATGGCAAAGCAGACAACAGTTGGTGAATGTCTCAGTCTGCTCAGGCTGCTTCAGCAAAATATCATGGACTGAGAGGCTTAAATAATAGATTTTATTTCTCATAGTTCTGAAGCAGGGAAGCCAAGATTGGACATCAGCATGGTCTAGTTCTGGTGATAGCCTGTTTTCCAGTTTGCAGACAAGCACTTCTTGCTAGGCTTTCATCACGTGCACACACACACACACACACACACACCCACAAAGAGAAAGAGAGAGAGAGAGAGAGCTATAGGCATCATTTCTCTCTATCTCTTCTTATAAGGGCACTAATCTCATTCACAAAGACTCCAGCTATATGACCTAATTGTCACCCAAAGTCCCAACCTTCAAATGACAGTGAGTTTGAAGAATAAAAATAAAGCTATTGGGCTAGAATATAAAGAGCTAGGCAGAGAGTGATAGGTCCTGAGGCTAAAACGGTAGAACTAGGTAATGTCACACTTTAAGGAAGATTTAGTGGCTGGCAGTGAATCTATTTCAACTTGTTAAGGGATTGTATTTGAGGGAGAAGGGATGAGAGAAAGAGAGGAATAAAAATTATGCTTAAATTTTGGACCTGAGCACCAGGTGTTCAGTGGGGATTTGTGGAAGGGTATTCAATGATATATGTTGTGTATAAAATTGAAGAAATAAAGACTGGCCATGTGATGATTAATAAGGTGATAAGATATTTCAGTGGAAATGTTAAGCAAAGAATTATAGGTCATTAGAGTTTAGAGCTCAATGGATAGATCATGATGGTCACACAAATTTGATAGGCTTCTACACTGATATTTCAAAACCATGGGAATACAATATTTTCATCTAGGAAAACATTGTAGATGGAGGCTATTGGAATCTGGAGAGCTCTGTGACACTCTAACTTTGCAAGTTAGAATTGGAGGGGGCAAGGTATAAAGAGAAAGAGACCAAGAAGAAGTAGTCAATAAAAAAGAAAAAGAAAGAGAAAATGTAAAGTCACAAAATTTAATATCTTAAGGAAGATTTATTGGTTGGCAATGACTAATCTTGCCCAGAATTTGACAAATATAAAAAAAAGTAAATGGCAACAAACAAAATGGAAACATGGTGGACTTTGGTGATGGCAACCAATAAATGGCAAATAGAGACGCTATAGAAAAGATAATGGGGTAAGGAGATAAAGGGCAGAAAATTAAGACTGAATGACTCTCATAAGTCATTCAAGAATTTTTGTCATGAAAAGAAACAGAAATACTCCAGGAAATAGAATTGAGCCATGAGGTCATTGGAGATTCTGCGGGGTTAATGGAAATGGATATCAGTGGAATATGATGAATATTATGAAAAATATATATTCAGTAGAGAGGAGAGAGAAATTGATTATGAGGAAATGAGTGGATACCATAAGAAGTCAAAAATGTAAGGGTCTTGAGCACAGTGAGGGACACACATTTCATCACAGTGGAGGGAATGAACAGATCCAGGCAGGCCAGTGTGTGCGGTGGTGGAAAGTTGAGTAAATTTCTCTTTAGTTTCTTTCATTTTCTCAAATAGGGGACGACATCTTTAGCTAAGAGCATGTGTGTAATTTGTGATGGAGGAATGGCAGAGCTGGAGGTTTAAGGAAAGAGAATAGATTAAAGCTCCACTTTTTGGGTGAGAGTGGATACACCATGGAAGTATGTTTGTACTGAAATATTTATTGATGGGTTATGTTTTTCAATTATTGGATCTATACATTTTCTCTAGTATTATTTATTTTTCATAAATAAAAAATAAGTTAAGGGGATAGTTTGGTTTAGCTGCAGTTGGACTTTATCCAAAGGAACATGGAGAAAAGAGTTGAGTGAGTGATTATTTCAAGAATAACATGGGATCTAAACAAGGAATGGAGAAGAGCCTCAACTTGATAAGAAATGGGTTTCAAATAAGAGAAGTATCAGTGGATTGTATGTTTGAGGCTAAAGAATATCAGAATAAGAGAAAATAATATAATAGTAATGGACAACACAGTGCATAGTTGTTTGTGGACATATATGTGTATCATCATAATCACCGTCACCACCACCATCATCATCTAGTAAGCACTGGATGTACAAGAGGTGGTGGTTTAAGTTTTGAAGGTGATGCATTTTTTTAATGAAAAGGAAAAGAATGAGACCATGGGAGTTGGCAGCAGAATGGGTTGCAACAAAAGACCTTGTGTGAATGAAAGAGCCAAGTATCAGGGGTTCCACTCTCCTAGTGCTTTCAACAATATGACTATTGAGGTCTTCGAGAGTGGCAGCTGGAATAAGGTATACAGAAAGAAGTCATGTTTTGAAATTTTTGATAAATAACATAGAAATGCAAGAACATTGGTAGGAAACAGCAAACAAACAAACATCAATGACCAAACAACAAAACAATAAAAAGGATTAGTGGATAATAAAGGCTGGGGGCACAAATATCAAAGGAGCATTAACATTGATGTGAATCACATAAACGTATGTATGATTTTGTTAAAGAAGGATCAGCTCATTTATGGTGTAAATAATTTCAACAATTGGAATTCTGTACTTAAAGGATCCCCTACCATTAAGACTTTTAACAAATATCATTTCTAAGAGATGTCCTTGATTTGTACTTTGCCATTAAATGATACAGAAAGACATTCTGTCTAACTTTCTAAATTATAAATGCTTTGAATGCAATAAACTCCAAAGTAAATGAGTTCGTTAAGATATTTGGTGTAATTATTTCATGTAGTATGCTTGCTTTCTGTCGACATGAGACAGTATTTTTCCAATTTTAAAACCACACCTAACATCATTCTCTATGTTATAGATAGTACATTATTTCTTAATAATGGTGTTGACCTACTTCTGATTAGAGTTGATACCTTAGAAAAATGTCAGTGATTACATGTACTGGATACGGTCTCCTGTACTATATAGTCAATACATCTGCTTCTCACTGAAGTAAGAAAGTGAATTCTGTTTAATGCACTATTCTACTTGACTAGAAAGCTGCTTAGCATGTCAGTCTCATAAAAATCCAATCTCTTTACAATAAGGAGCAGCTCTCCAATATTGAAACAGCTACATGGGGACAATAAAGAATGATACAATTATATTTTTTTACCGGGGGTGACCTCTAGTGTGAAATGATGGCATTTTAGCATTCCTTAGGGTTTGAATTAACAGCACATTGCCAATTATGAAAATTTTTACTTTTTTTTTCCCTTCCTCAAGATCATAGGTAATTTGTCATGATAGAGTTTCCTGAGCCGTTATTGGATTTTTGAAGTCAAGAAATCTAACGGCATCTCTTTTTCCCCCCTCCTCTCTCTCTCTCTCTCTCTCTCTCTTTATAGGAGTCTCCCTAACTCCATATCTGTGGTTCCCCTTTTCATTTGTGTATCTTACTGTGTGACATGATGTCACCTGTGGCCTGAAAAATATTTTGAGAGTGAGAGAAAGCAAGAGAGCATATACATATAACTTTTACTATTGTATGATGTTAAAATGATTCTATTTCTAGTTAATTGTTGTCAATCTTACTGTGCCTGGTTTATAAATTAAACTATCATAGATATTTATGTATCAGAGAAAAACAGTAGATATAGGGTTTGGTTCAACATGAAGTTTCAGGCATCTACTGGGAGACTTGGAACGCATCCTCTGTGGATAAGTGGAGACAGTCATACTTGCTTTCCGGTTTCCACCTAGAGGTCTTTACATTTTTTATTTTATTTAAAAAAAATTTTTTTAAAGAAAGGGACAGTGTGTGTGTGTGTGTGAGAGAATGAACTTTATTTAGTTTTTCATGTGGCCTTCATTGCTCAGACACTGGTTGTTGTACGTGGTGCTGGGGTTGGAACCTGCATACTTGTGCATGCCAGGCCAGCGCCACAACCACTGAGCCACTGCTCCAGCGATACATTTGGTTCTGAATAGGCAAGTCATACATGCCATATTACTTATCTTGGCATATTTGAATTCATTTTCAAGGTCACAAATGTCACATTTCAATAGGTCTCTCTTTACTGCTGTGTATATGTGCATGTGTGCTTGCGTGCACACACACACACATACACACACACACACACACACAGTTTTGGGGATTGCCCCTAGGCCTTATAACATGTTGACATGCAAAACAAGACTCTGCCACTGAGTTATACGCAGTTATTGCCTCTCACTTTCAAATCTACCCTTCTACATCTACATCTACGTGGCTGGGGCTCAGCAGATGGTATTTTTATTTTTGTCAACTCCTTGTCTGTTAGGTTCTATCCAAAGGGGCCAGGGAAGGAATAGAAAGAGGAAGAAGGGATTTGTTTGTCTGCTTCATATTCCTATTGGCATCTCCCCCAAAATGCTTCCTGTTGGGTGTAGCACTTCCTTCCTGTAGTTTTTCCTTCCTTCCTGTTTTTCTTTTCTTTTCTTTCTTTCTTCTTTCTTTCTTTCTCTTTCTTTCTTTCTTTCTCTTCTTTCTTTCTTTTTCTTTCTTTCTCTTCTTCTTTCTTTCTTTCTCTTCTTCTTTCTTTTTTTCTTTCTTTTCCTCACTGACTAATCAGGACTTCCCCTTTTCAAGGTAAAGTTATAGCTTCATGAGGCAACTCCTTTAAGTTGCTGCTTCAAGACTTGGAACCTTTCCTTTTTGTTATCATCTCTTCTCCCACCCTAGGAGTAGCAGCTATCTTTTTAGTCTTCACCTCTTTGATGCCTTGGGATTCTGAACTTGCCTTTTTAGTTGTCTAGTTACAGTTGTATCCTACTTTTTGTTAAAGTAACAGACATTGTTTCTAGTTCCTGAGCTTATTCTGATTACTACACTGCCTCAGCTATCCATTTCTTAATACACCTGCTATGAACACCACACAGTTTACTAAAACTCTGTAGTCCCTACAGATTAATAGTATTTTTTTCTCTCAGAAATAATGTATCTTAGTAGATAAGCATATAAGGTGTTGAATTAGATAGATCTTGAATTGAAATCTGACTCTGCTCTTTTGAGCTGCATGAAACTTTCTGAGCTACAACTTCCTCATCAGTAAAGGAAGATCATTTACCTCTGAGTACTTTGAAAGGATCATAGGTGATACATGCAAACCACTTGTGACTGGTACAGGGGAAGCATTAACAAATAATAGATTTCTAAAAGAAAGAAAAGAAAAAGAAAAACACACTTCATCCTTTCCTGTATAATCTTTAAAAAGACTATATTTCTTTAACCAAATAAAACAAGATAAGATATAGAGAAACAAAATGTAAGAAACAACAATTCGTGGTACTAGCAGGATATGAGGTAGTTTTTAATGAATGACTTTCGAGGTTACCGACTTGAATTAAAAATAATATTTGCCTTGTGTTCCTCTCAAAGAGAAGGTTGCAAAGAGAAAAAACTATTTAAAATTACTAATCTGGGGACTGGAGCAGTGACTCAGTGGTTACAGTGCTTGCCTAGCATGCATGAGGACCTGGGTTCAAACCCTAGCACCACATACACAACTAAGTGTCAGAGTAATGAAAGCCACATGAAAAACTAAATAAAATTGATTCTCTCTCTCTCTCTCTCTCTCACTGTCCCTTTCTTTTAAAAAATAAATAAATAAAATTACTAATCCGGGCTTCCCCCCACTCCACCCTATCTCTCTTTCTGTGTGATATGCTCTCCTATTTTTTAAAAACTTAAATATATGAGAAAGGTTGGGAAATATTTTCTGAAAACTTCGAGGAAAAGGAAGAAAATTCAGAGATTCTGTCTCCATGCTGCTAATAGCATAAAGGGAGAGAGAGGTGTAGGGAAATGTGATGCAGAGATGAATTCGCTGGCAGGTGGAGTTCTGAATATGGACACACTACTTGCCACTGGAAGGTTAGGGATGGCTTTGTGGGGAAAACATGGTTAGGGGTGACTGTGGGTTGGGAAGGGAAAAGGAAAAACCGAAGCATGAGAAAATTAACAACGTAAGAAATTGCTTAGGTGGCTAGCTTGGTGGTTTGGTGGCAAGTTTGGGTCATTAGGGACTGTACATAGTTCCCTCTGATTGCTGTTAATGGCATGCAAAATAGAACAGTTGGATCATTGGTGTGGAACTGCATTATAGAGAGTATTTAAGATCAGGCTGAAGAACCTTGACTCCCATACAAAAGCATCGGTAGGGCTTTGAAAATTTTTGAGGAAGAAAGGAAAAATCAGCAATTCTATGGAAAAGGCATTTTGACTATATTAGTGAAATATGTTTGGAAAGTTCAGATCCTGATGTCCAGCATGCCATTTGGATGATCTGGCGACGAACTGGGTGACTCATACATAAGGCTTCCTCTTGGTGTGGAAATGGAGAGGAGACACAGTATGGCACAAATGTAAGTAATTTGTAGAACCTGTCCAACTGAATGAATATGCACAACTTGGGAAAGGGAAAAACCAAACTCCTGTAGAAGGTTTGAGCAGGGTTAACTATAAGGATAATAGTTTTATAGAAATAGAGAATGTAGAGGAGGAACACAAGATATGTGAGAGAGGCTGGGCTCAATGCATTCAGGAAGTGTTGTCTTGCACACTTTTGAAAAACAAGACTGTGGCTAGGAGGAAGGCAAGGTTTGAAATACAAACAATGTCGGGGTCTGACCTTCACTCCATTCCATCAGCTGCCCTGGAGTGATCATATTACTGTGTGCATGGGCCCCTTTAGGGCTGGATTGTGCTTTGTTGGGCTTGCTATTGTCATGCAAAGGTAAAACAGGGTGGGTCAGAATGTATTGACCACAGAATGTTCCTAACTTTTGTCTGTACTCGAAATCTGCATAACCCCTGGCAACTCCCTTAGAAGGATTATTGGTTTCTTGGCCATCTCCCCTCCCTGTAAAAACCTGTGTGCCTTAGTAATAAACGGATTCTGGGCTGCCATCCGCTGCGTGTGTTTGACTCGTTTCCCCGGCCGAGAGGGAAGGGACCCCAGCTAGGAGGGTCCAGGGTTCGGCACTCATCCTCCTGATCGGCTCCCTGGTGGCAATCCACCTGGTCTGCATTGTCCCGCCCGCGCCTCAGGGAGGGACATCTGAGGTAGCGACAAAACAAGAGCACTGTTGAAATACAATTGAAGGGTCTGTCATGTAACTGAACAAGATGACGAGAGGGCAAACATCAAAGAGAAGCAAGGACACCTCTTTAAAACAGACATTGGCAAATTTTGGTCCCTGGGCCAAATCTGCTCATTTGTGTAAACGGAACACAGTTATTTGTTATTGGAACACAGTCATGCTCATTCATTTACACACCATCAAGGACTGCCACCGGAGTCAGCAATTGTGATAGACACTGCATGGCTCTCAAAACTTGAAATATCTGACCTTTTACAGAAAACATTGATTAACACCTGCTTCAGAGAGTGGGGAGAGAACTAGAATCCAGAAAAATATTGGTCAGATATAGGAATTTTAAAAAAATTGTATGTGAAGGAAGGCAAAAACAACGGAACTGACAATTTCAAATCCAACAATAGTATTTCTCAAAAGATGCACAGAGAAAATGAGATATATGTGTTTCAAGAAATAGAAATATTGATTTCCTTAGCTCTTGTGTTGACTGAAGTAGGCCTGAGAGAGCTAGAGCCTTCAGGACTTCAGGTAGGATTGTCAGGTTTAATAATAATGTGACACCCAATTTGAATTTCAGATGAAAAAAATAAACGTATATTTTAAATGCAAGTATATGCCATGCAAAATTTGGGAAATATTTAAAAATTATTTTTTTTAAATGAAATTCAATTTGACTGGATGTGCTATATTTTATCTGGCAACTTTAGCCAAGAAAACAGACTGCCTGAGCAAGGCCTGATGCAGTGGTCAACACAGGCAGCAAGAGTGACGTGGTCATTACTCTTCCACTGTGACACCCTGACCACTGCCAGGAAGCAGCCTTATCATTGAGCAGTCATCTCAAGAGCCAGACCCAGAGCTATAGGGTTTTATGTTCATGAGCCTAAAAAAGGTCATGGGTAATAATCTGATTGTCTCATCTTTTGGGGAAAGCCCTTGACCTCTGATTTCATATTAAATAATTGTCCTTTGTGCTGTTTCATTTTAATGCTGTTATATTCTAAAAGAATATCATTATTATTTTGAATTATTTAATAAGAATTATTTTTCACAAGAAATTTCAACATTACAAATACCAGTGAATAAAAGGAAAAGATGCTCTTTTTCAAAAATCTTTTCAATGATTGAAAATTTTAGATGATTTATGAATAATATTCCTAATGGTAATCTACCATTATTTTATTAAATAGCCTGATAAAGAATTATAGGTAGCTCTGTTGGCAAAGATCATACTCTGATTGCACTTTAGATGTGGGCTGTCCAGACAACAGGCGTTCTTTGAAGGAATTTTCTGATCTCAAATGGGTTAAGTTCTTCCTTAAATTGGACTGGAGTGAGGCTTTTCCTGTCCACCATATACATTGTTCTTAAAACTCAATACTTCATTTTTATTTTCAAATTATTTGATGTAAAGAAAAAGGAGTGCATTTTTTCACCTGTTCATGTGGAGGCTCCCAAATCTCCTAGAGTTCATAGTTTATACAGTGTGCTGTATCAACATGATCACTTCCTAGGAGTCCATGAAGTTGAGAAGAAAAGAACTTGGATTGTCTTACTTTTTGTCCATTAGTGTCTTGCAGAAAGTAGATTTCACTTGGAGTATGCACATTTTATGCCTGAGAAATATGTGTATCAGAGTTTATTTTGGCAGTATTGCAATACTTAAAAACCACTAATGACACATATATTCATGGCTTCCTCTTAATCCACTGGTTCATGACAGTAGCATAAAGCATCAAAAACAGTTGAATTTCTTATGAGAGCAACAGGTTTACAGCATCACTCTTCTTTGACTGCAACTTTTACTGAATTTCTGTTACTCCAATCAGCTGGGTTTTTTTTTTTTCCAATCTCAGTATTTTTTTTCCTCGTGATCCATGTTTTGGGACAGAACTTGGATTTTTAAATTTCTACTATCTTAAGATCATAGGTCACTATTTTTCACACTTGGATAGCTATTGAAATTATTTAGGGTGGGGTTTGTTAAAAGGGTTGCATTCCATTTGAAGAAAGTCATAAATGACAAAGATGGAGTATTTACCCAACCTCCCTTTCCCTTATCCAGATATCTAAATCAAAATATGGAGGAATGGAACTTGTGTTTTTAATGCCCAGGTTTGGAAAAAACAACCCAGTATGACTTTTAAGACCTTCTGTAGTCTTTCTTGTCCTAGATTTCAAGTCTGATGACCTACTTTCTACCTTCATGTATTCCTGTGTTCTACCAGGTTATTATAATTTGGATCTGGGATATCACCTAAAGGCTTATGTGTTGATGACTTGGTTCCCAGCTGATTACACTATTGGGAGGTGGTGTAAAATTCAGGAGATAGTTCTTGAAGGATATATCTTGTCCTTGGCCATTCCACACCCCCTCCCACCTTCTCTCTCCGTCTCTGTCTTTGCTTCCTGGTTGCCAAGAGGTGAGCAAATTTGTTCCATTACACCCTTCTACCATGATGCTCTGCCTCATCACAGGCCCAGAAATAAAAGAGCCAACTGACTATGGACAGAGACCCCTAAAACTATGAACCAAAATAAATCTTTACTCCTTTAAGTAGATTTTTTCAGGTATTTTCTCACAGCAATTGAAAAACACACAGCCATTGCTCACCAGTTGGAGCACTGTGGGAGCTAACTGGGACTTCTGTGGAGGGTATCCTTCTTTATATAGGGAGGAATGAAAAGACATTCTCACTTTTCTCATAGTTTGCTAAGTCCTAGGGAACTTAGCTGTGTGTTGTTTTTGTTTATAAGGTGTTTAGTTTTAACTAAAAACATTGTTACAGAGTAATATAATTTGAGTATTGTTAATGAATTGATGTATATTGCATTCTTAGCCCATTTCATGTCTTAGCTAAATTTCTACATTTTCTGTGTCTGGTATTTTCTATGTTTTCTTAAAATCATAGGTACATTATCTTCTGGTTCTTGTCCCTAATATATATTATACTTCTAACTCTTTTTAGCTTCTTTGTTTTTCTATTTTGCCAGTTTTATCACTTGTATCAATAGATCATTTTGTTATGGATAATTAAAAATCTCTCTCTTCTCAATTTTTTCTTTATAAAAGTGTAGGTTTAATTTAATCAATTAAATAGTCTTTCTAATCTCTATTTAGAAAAAACTATTATTCGTTGTTAATTAAACATTCTTTTAATTTTTTATATTTTTGTATTTAAAATAGACTTCATGACTTGCTTTGCATTTATTTTGTTGAATATTTAAAATATTTGTTGTGTTTTAAAAGCTTTACTTCTTTTATTTTAATGTTAATTAGTTGCTTTCAAATTGTTTTTCTTAACCCATTAATTTATATTCTTATCTATTTTATATATATATTTAAAATGCCATTTATACACTTCTAATCTAGCAACTTTCATTACATTTTCTTTTTTTCAGTTTAGTGCTTGATTTTTGTGTAAGGGCTGGCAACAATGGATGCAGTAAGGACAAACATCACAAACAGGGGAGTGGAGCAGCTCTGTGACTGTTACAACACTTTTCACATGTGTTCTAGCATTCTGAATTTATGACCTTCCCCAAAACAAAATCATGAGAAGATGTACATGGCAAGCCTACCAACAGCAATAGTGATTTTATCTGGAGAAAAAGCATACTTGTTCCATGAGAATCTATTGATTTTCTTGATGTTGTGCATTATTCAATTCTAATATGTATACTATAAAATTTATGTTATAGAAAGTCTTGAGGCTACTCATTTGATTAATTAAATCGTGAATTCTAACCTAGTGCACTTGACTTGGACCCCAAAATCATTAGACACTTCTACCTTTTGGAGTATTGTGGTGTGAAAAAGACCGTTTTTTCTCTGTTTTGATTACCTGTATGTTTTCTCTGTTTTGATTACCTGTATGTTTGGTGCAATTTGCTTCAATATATTTATCCTTCTTTTTGAGGCACATGTTCTCTGCCTTGATATCAGTATTTATTTTGGAAAACTTTCTTAAGTTTGATTTATTCAAGATAGAGTTAGTTTTATGGACTTGTACACAAGATAGTAAATAAACTTGTTAAGGACCTATATAGAACCATTAGGCAATGTCATGATTCCATTCTTTTAGGAAACTGATAAATCTTATAGAGTTCAGCAAGCTTTTAATGTAAAGGGTCAGGTAGTTAATATTTTCACTTTTGCAAGTCATGTATCCTCTGTACAATTATTTATCTGCACTTGAAATGAGAAAGTAGGCATACATAATATGTAAATAAATGGGTATGTCTTTTTATGTAATTTTATTTACAAAATCAGACAGTGGAGTAGATAGATATGGCCAGTTGTTTATTTTTTTTAAATAAAGAGAGAAGGACAGTGAGAGAGAGAGACAGAGAGAATCTATTTTTATTGAGTTTTTCATATGGCTTTTATTGCTCTGACACTTAGTTGTGTACGT